>CAUYLG010016558.1:0-167539 GCA_963573385.1 Cacajao melanocephalus
CTGCCCTTAACATTTTTTTCTTCATTTCAATCTTGGTGAATCTGATGATTATGTGTCTTGGTACTGCTCTTCTCGAGGAATATCTTTGTGATGTTCTCTGTATTTCCTGAATTTGAATGTTGGCCTATCTTGCTAGGTTGGAGAAGTTCTCCTGGATAATATTCTGAAGAGTGTCTTCCAACTTGGTTCCATTCTCCCTGTCACTTTCAGGTATACCAATCAAATGTAGATTTGGTCTTTTCACATGGTCCCATATTTCTTGAAGGCCCTGTTTCTTTTCACTCTTTTTTCTCTAATCTTGTCTTCTCACTTTATTTCATTGAGTTGATCTTCAATCTTTGCTATCTTTTATTCTGCGTGATCAATTCAGCTATTGATACTTGTGTATATTTCATGAAGTTCTCGTGCTGTGTTTTTCAGCTCCATCAGGTCATTTATGTTGTTTTCTAAAGTGGTCATTCTAGCTAGCAATTCATCTAACCTTTTTTCAAAGTTCTTAGCTTTCTTGCATTGGATTAGAACATGCTCCTTTAGCTCAGAGGAGTTTGTTATTACCCATCTTCTGAAGCCTACTTCTGTCAATTTGTCAAACTCATTCTCTGTCCAGTTTTTTTCCCTTGCTGGCAAGGAGTTGTGATCCTTTGGAGGAAAAGAGGCATTCTGGCTTTTGGAATTTTCAGCTTTTTGCCCTGGTTTCTCCCCATCTTAATGGATTTATCTACCTTCCTTTGGTCTTTGAAGTCAGTGACCTTTGAATGGGGTCTCTGAGTGGAGGTCCTTTTTGTTTATGTTAATATTATTCCTTTCTATTTGTTAGTTTTCCTTCTAACAGGTCCCTCTGCTGTAGGTCTGCTGGAGTTTGCTGGAGGTCCACTCCAGACCTTGTTTGCCTGGGTATCACCAGTGGAGGCTGCAGAACATCAAAGATCACTGCCTGTTCCTTCCTCTGGAAGCTTTGTCCCAGAGGGGCACCCACCAGATACCACCCAGAGCTCTTCTATATGAGGTGTCTGTCAGCCCCCACTGGGAGGCATCTCCCAGTCAGGATACATGGGGGTCAGAACTCAAACGCTGTGCTGGGAGATCCACTGCTATCTTCAGAGCTGTAAGGCAGGGATGTTTAAGTCTGCTGAAGCTGTGCCCACAACTGCTCCTTCCCTTCATGCTCTATCCCAGAGAGATGGGGGTTTTATCTATATGTACCTGACTGAGGCTGCTGCTTTTTTTTTCAGAGATGCCCTGCGCAGACAGGAGAGGCGGTCTAGCCATGGTGGCCTTGCTGAGCTGCCATGGGCTCTGCCAAGTTCGGACTTCCTGGTGGCTTTGTTTACACTGTGAGGGTAAAACCACTTACTCAAGCCTCAGCAATGGCAGGTGCCCTTCCTCCTACCAAGCTTGAGTGTCCCAGGTTGAGCTCAGGCTGCTGTGCTAGCAGTGAGAATTTCAAGCCAGGAGATCTTAGCTTGCTGTACTCCATGGGGATGGACCCATCAAGCCAGACCACGTGGCTCTGTGGCTTCAGTCGCCTTTCCAGGGGAGTGTACAGTTCTTTACTGCTGGCATTCCAGGCACCTCTGGGGTATGGAAAAAAAGCTCCTATGGCTAGCTCAGTGTCTGCCAAAACAGCCACCCAGTTTTGTGCTTGAAATCCAGGGCTTTGGTGGTTTGGGCACCGGAGGGAATCTCCTGGTCTGCAGTTTGTGAATACCATGGGAAAAGTGTAGTATCTGGGCTGGAGTGCACGGTACAGTCCCTAATGGCTTCCCTTGGCTGTAAGAGGGAGTTAGTTCCCTTACCCTTTGTGCTTCCTGGGTGAGGTGATGACCCATTCTGCTTTGGCTTGACCTCCGTGGGCTGCACCCACTGTACAACCAGTCCCATTGAGATGAACTGGGTACCTTAGTTGGAAATGCAGAAATCACCCACCTTCTGCATTAGTTTCACTTGCAGCTGCAGACTGGAGCTGTTTCTATTTGGCTATATTGCCAGCAACCCAGGAGGGTATCTTAATGAGGTGCATAATAAATTTAGGTTTTCTCTCCTGTGGGACTTTTAGACAATGGCTCTGGCTGATTCATAAGTGGTTTATATTAGAAGAAACCTTTGTATTTAAGGGAGAATTCTTGATGTGACAAGAAGGGTTACATATTTATTAGACCCAAATAACCTTGACATACTCTTATTTTTTATTATAATTATTATTATTTAAGTTCTGAGATGCATGTGCAGAATGTGCAAGTTTATTACATCGGTATACACGTGCACGGTGGTTTGCTGCACTCATCGACCCATCATCGACATTAGGTATTTCTCCTAATGTTATACCTCCCCAAATGCCTCATCCCCCAGACAGGCCCCAGTGTGTGATGTTCCCCTCCCTGTGTCCATGAGATCTCATTGTTCAACTCCCACTTATGAGTGAGAACATGTGGTGTTTGGTTTTCTGTTCCTGTGTTAGTTTGCTGAAAATTATGGTTTCCAGCTTCATCCATGTCCCTGCAAAGGACATGAACTCATCATTTTTTATGGCTGCATAGTATTCCATGGTATATATGTGCCACATTTTCCTTATTCAGTCTATTATTGATGGGCATTTGAGTTGGTTCCAAGTCTTTGCTGTTGTGAACAGTGCCACAATAAACATATGTGTATATGTGTCTTTATAGCAGAATGATTTATAATCCTTTGGGTTTATACCCATTAATGGGATTGCTGGATCAAATGGTATTTCTGTTTCTATATCCTTGAAGAATTGCACACTGTCTTCCACAATGGTTGAACTAATTTATACTCCCATCAGCAGTGTAAAAGCATTCCTATTTCTCCACATCCTCTCCAGCATCTGCTGTCTCCTGACTTTTTAATGATTGCCATTCTAACTCGCATGACATGGTATCTCATTGTGGTTTTGATTTGCATTCTTTAATGACCAGTGATGAGGAGCTTTTTTTCATATGTTTGTTGGTCACATGAATGTCTTCTTTTGAGAAGTGTCTGTTCATATTCTTCACCCACTTTTTGATGGGGTTGTTTTTTTCTTGTAAATTTGTTCTTTGTAGATTCTGGATATTAGCCCTTTGTCAGATGGATAGACAGCAAAAATTTTCTCCAATTCTGTAGGTTGTCTGTTCACTCTGATGATAGTTTATTTTGTTGTACAGAAGTTCTTTAGTTTAATTAGGTCCCATTTGTCAATTTTGGCTTTTGTTGCCATTGCTTTTGGTGTTTTAGTCATGAAGTCTTTGCCCATCCCCCTGAATGGGACATACCCTTGTTATTAACCAAATGAGAGAATGTTTGCTTCCAGAATACAGGTCCAAGTTATCTTTTACTAAGTTCCTATTTCTCTAGCATATGTTGAAAGTTTTAAAGCCAGTAAGAATACTTAAGTACAATGTATTCACAATGCAGAATTCTTACACTAAGGATATATATGTGCTGAGTAACTGTAGAAGATTGCTCACAGGTGTTTGCTATGAACTGAATTGTGTGTTCCCCTGCAAAGTTATGTGTTGGAGCCCTAACCCCCAATGTAATTGGATATGGAGATAGGATCTTGACAAGGTAATTAAAGTTAAGAGGTCATAAGGGTGGGGCCCTAATCTTATAGGATTGGTGGCCTTTCAGGAAGAGAAAGAGAGAGAAAAAGAGATCTCTCCCAGCCACATGAGCACATGGCAAGGAAGAAGCTGTTTACAAACCAAAATGAAAGCCCTCACCAGAAACCAACCTTGCTGGCACTCCGATCTCAGACTTCCTGTTTCCAGAACTGTGAGCAAATTTCTGTTGTTTAAGACAGCCAGTCCACAGTATTTTGTTATGGCATCCTATGCTGACTAATACAGTGTTAAAAAAAAACACTGATTTTCCTTCTGATCAGTGCTGTTTTCTCTTATTTCATTTTCTTCAACATACACTTTTGTCTAGTAAAAAGGCTTCCAAGTTGATAGTATGGATAACGTTATGGTAATTTTGCCTGCTTTGGTTTCATTTCAGATTGTCTTATGAAGGCAAGAAATTACATTCCAACTGACCTCTAGAATGATATTTGCAGTACAGTTTTTTAAGCTGCAAAAACCTGTATTCACTGGTGAAACCTGGTTATTGTTTCTGGCACAGTTTGCAAAATTGCTTCAGGTGCCAGGTGAGTTCTTTCACTCTGGGGGAAAAATAAATTTCACAGGTTTTATTTTGCATGTAAAATCTAATTCATCCCTCTAAAAATGATAAGATATGGAGCATAAATATAGTCCATCAAGGGTATGAGATGTGAATGAACATCAATGGAAACCAAATTTGTAAAAGAAAAGAAAATGGGCTGAAACAGAAGCTTTCCGCTGATTTAAATTCTCCTTATTACATTCCCAGGTGTCTGTCTGAACAGTAGAATAAAATTCATGACTATGGTAATTGGAAGAACACAAGCATAGGGCACGCTCTTCTGTGTGCTTTCACGGAGAGGTTGTCACAGGTTTAATTGACCTTTTATCCTGATGTAGGCCGTCACGGAGCTATCAGAGAAGGAGTCTTCTGAGCGCAAATCACAGGAACTTTGTGGAGGAGGAGGGCCAGCACACTCTTGGAAGGCAAACAGCCCTTGACCTCTGGATGCTTTGACCAGTCTCACCTTTAACACATTTCAGTTCAGTTAGTTACAAACAACTTAACCATCACAGGGTGACCTTGCAAGCTTAGGTTCAGATTGTTTTGGAAATTTAAAGCAGGTCAATAGTGTGAATTTCTGTCCTCTTAAAGCAAGAGGCCTCTGGCTCCCAGCCTTGGAGGGCATTCCTGATTATATGCTTTACGTTAGGGTCAATGATGATGTGGCAAAAGGTGAGTGTTTTTGTAGGAATGAAATTTAATCCATATGCTAAGTTTTTATTGCACTGCAAGGTTGAAACAGCTTCCTTGGCTGAGGTTGTGTCTAATTCTGGGGCCATCTTTAGTGCTGAGGCAGGAATTGAGGGGTTGATAGCTGCTGCAGGTTGTCCTTTCTCTATACTGATGTTCACGTTGATCTTTCTCGTCTAAATTACAGTAGTGTCCACTCAGGAACCCATTCCAAGGCTGCTTGGGTCTGGCTTTCTCTGAACTCATCATGGTGATCCTCTCAGGGGCACGGCTCATGGTGCTGTGCCTGTGAAACACAGGGCTGTGCACAGGTTGGTGACACTTCACATTTCTCATCACCTTTGTGCTATGCCTAAGCACACAGGAATTATTCCCCTGCTCCTGGCTTTGGAAGGCAGTTCTAGAGGGCTGCGCAGGCACATCACCAGGGTATTTCTATTCTCAGGTCTTGCTGCTTCTCTGATTCTATATTAGAAAATGGGTATGGTTCCCCTCTGAATTCAGACCCAGAAACTAATCTGTGTCTTCTCTCTCTGCCCTGTCTCTGGACTTGCAATTCACAACTCCAGCCAAACTTCGGTGCTTACTAACGCATGATATGCACTTACCATTCACCTCCTCTCTGTCTCTTCTCACCCTCAGCCCTAGAAAACCATTCATCTTGCTGCTCATGGGTTCTCCATTACTGAGTCTATTTGGAGTCTAGTTTTTTGTTAGTCAAAGCCTTTTTCTGTATATTTTGTAAAAGTACCCTTCCCTGATACAGATGCCTCACGATTTATCTGATCAATTATTGTCTCGTTTTATTTTCCTGCCTGTGTTCAAGCTTTCAAATGGATGAAGTTGTTACCACCTTTCAAAGTAACTCAAGTGAATCTCCCAAGTCTCCTTTAAAATGTCACTTCATTTTCTGGGAAAAGAGAAGAGGAGCTGGCCATCAGTACAATTACGGCATTGATCATACTCATCCTCAGTTTTTGTTGCCTCCTTTACCTTCTGTCTCCTTCTCCTTGTAGAATTCCCAGTCTCCCATTAAGACATAGCTCCCTCTCCTCTTGTGGTTTCTCTCCTCTTCTCACCCACGGGTTTCTGTACCACAGAGCAATGCCTACTTTATCCAGAACCCTCAGGGAATGATATGCTCCACACGGACATTAATTTTCCAGGAGATTAAAGCTTACCTGTTTAAGGGAAAACTTTTTAAAGTTGTAATGGCTTTGAATAGAAACTTTCTCAAACGCCTTTGCATTATTTCCTATCTGTGAAAACACGAGTTTAAATTCCTGTCTCTTTTGCTTGTAATGTATTAAATTAATAACCATTCATTCAATAAACATACATAGAGCATCTCTTATGTGAGAGACTCAGACATACTCAAAGATGAATACAATAAATACCCTTCCCTTTAAGGAGCCTACAGTCCAATCAGGATGAGGATGCCAAAGACAAATTCCTACAGTCCAGAGCAAGAGAGGCTAGACTTGAACTATGAACAGGGCAGGGATGGGGCATCTGTGAGACACAGAGGAAGAGTAATTACTGCCACAATGGGTGAGGAGGTGCCCAGACAGGCTTCTCAGAGGACCAATAATCTTCATTAAGGATTCTATTCTTCATGGGGAGTCCAGTCAGTGTGCAGGTTGAGTTCTTCTGTCTGGTTGTTACGGTGCTTGCATTTTCCGCTATTGTAGCCAGACCATCAGCTGTCAGGACTTGCTACCGACAGTGTGCTTGCTCCCTACCAGCCTCTTCTCCTTTTAATTTGCATTTTTAATCATCTTATAACCAAGCCTTAGAGCCAAGCTCCTTAGAACCACGGCTGCCTTTGTGTAAATAAGCTCTCAGCAAGGCTCCCACAGACTCTGCTAGGATAATGGGCCAGAGGGTTGTTTGATCGCTTATTTCCATGGGATTATTTTGATTGCTTTGTGCTTCTGTCCCAATTCTTAGATATTCTTAGATGGCTTGTGCATTTGGTGGATAAGCAACCTCTAAGAAAAATGAGGAGTCATTATGGGTTCATAATAGGAGGGGTTAGGAGAAGGGGATTTTTTTTTTCTTCTTTTTTTTTTTTGTTAGACAGGGTCTCATTCTGTTACCCAGGCTGATTGCAGTGGCTCAACTATAGCTCACTGCAGCTTCAACCTCCTAGGCTCAAGAAATCCTCCCACTTCAGCTTCCCAAGTAGCTGGGGGAGTATAGGCATGTGCTATCACCCCTGGCTTCACCCTTTTTTTTTGGTAGAGATGGAGTTTCACTGTGTTGCTCAAGCTGGTCTCAAACTAGGGGAAGGATTTTTAATCTAAAGGAATTATAAATAATATATCTATTTAATGAGCATCTATTATATTCCAGATTTTTTACCTTTATTATTTCTTTAACCCTCATACTGGCCCTGAAATGTAAACAAAATCATCCCCATTTTATTGAAAAAGACACAATACTCAGACTATATGACTGACTTCCTTTGTGATGTTAGACATATTTCCTGACCTGTTTGTCCTTCGTATCCTTCCTCTGTAACATGGATACAATACTACTATGTACCTCTCGGACGAGCTGTGAGAACTAACTAGGTTAATAAATGTAAAGTGCATGAGAGGCGCCCAGTGCACAGTGAGATTCAGTGGCAGCTGCCGTTGTTGACATCCCCCATTGTTGTTACCAAAACCATGTAGTTACTAAGAAGCCAAACCAAAATCTAAAATCTGTCCCACTGCAGGTACTCTGACACTAGAAAGTAGAATTACTTTGTAGCGGGTGACCTTTCTCAGCATGGCTCATATTACACATGGAGGCAACAATCTGTCCTGCCTGAGTCACATGAGGACAGGGTTATATCCTTACCTCTGTTGTAACAACTTATATCCTTACCTCTATGTTATATCCTTACCTCTATGTAACAACTAAGATCCATTTATACTATCTTGGGCACCTTTCTCTGCCCTGCCCCCAAGACTCACTGCAAGGGCACTGGATTATGACAGCTTAAGAGAAGGCTGTAAGCAACTGCTTACTGCTGTTTTAGAAGTTTGTCTCAAGGTCAAAGTGTGGTTTGAAGAAGCACAAGAGCCACTAACATCTCTATAACCACAGCCTTTCCTCTCATAGGGAGATACTATCCAACACCTTTCTTAGACTTTTTGGAACGTGAAAATGCATAATTCCAAGCAGTCTGTTGTTCATGTTGGTCCAGCGTATTAGGAAATAAATCTTCACCATGATGTGTGAAACAATCAGCCATAACCCAGATTGACAGATTAAGAGCAAACAGAATATATTTCCAATTATCCCAAGTTTCTGTTCTTAGAACTGTTTATATTATGGATAGGACTTGGAATCATCATTTTCATGGATTTTAATTGGTTATTCTCTTTAATTTATTGAAACTTTAAGAATGAATATTTTAGCATGAAGTATGCCTTCTACAAGTAATGCTTTCTTCCACCATTTTTTGTTCCAATTAAAAATAAAACCAAACACCTTACTTGAAGGGTGTCTAGAAGTTCTCTGAAATATGATAGTTTGAAATTTCAATAAAATCATGATTTGTGGTTGAAGAATACTGATTATATTCTCTTCTCTTTTCAAAACTTCCTATAACAAAAATTAAAGGCCATCCAGCATCATATAAAACAGGGTTCTCGTCAAAAAGCACTTATTAGATATGATTTTTGCATAATTCTATGCAAAGATGTTACTATGCATATAGCTTTCACAACGTATTTATTAAAGTGAATTGAATTAAATCTTCTTACCTTCCAGAGATCTAGTATGAATGAATATAGCTAACATGGCATGAATTACGTCAACATTTATGTTATGAATTTAACATGGAGTGTTTTCACAGCCCTGAGTTGCAGACATGCATGGAATTTGTCATACTTAAGTGTTCAGGAATATTACTTTTTTACTAGTCTGCGAAGGATTCTAAGGTGAATTTAGACTTGGAGCCATATCTGAATGAAGCAGGGCACACTCCTTTGTTAAGAGGATGAAAGGAATGTGTTGGGGAAAGGTGGCACTTGAGGGAGGCAGGGAGGCCGAGTGCTCTGGAGAAGGCCGAGAGGCTCCTGCAGGAAGGACAGACTGACCAGCCCTCAATTTTGTGATGTGTAGCACATTTTCAACTTTAAAAAACCTGGGCTGCCAATACAAATCAAAACAGTCATTTCTTGTTTTGTACCTTCCCACTGCAGATGCCAACATTCTCAGGGCAGTGGGAGTCTATATGTTATTTTCAGAAGAATTCAGCCACCAGTAGAAAACAACTGACTATTCCTAAAGTTCCTGGGAAGTAGAACCTGACCTTTCTGAAGGTCAGTTTGATGTGTGGCTTTTCTCTGAGTTATGGGGCTGCTTGATGTTAGATGCTGACAGAGTGGGGAGATAAGAGAATGCACAGTGGAGGAAGCAAAGAGGCTTTTCATGTCTGGAAATGCCTCATGTAAAACTTTAGAAGAGCATTTCCCTGGAGCATCTGCCACGGAAGGAAGGGTGCCTCTCCATGGAGGTAGGATGCAGAGAGAGGGGTGCTTAGACAGAGCCTCTGCTAGTCACTTCCTCAGCAGCTTGAGCCGTGATAGGAAACTGTGTGGGGGTGAGAAACAGACCCCGCAAGGCTCAAAGCCGGCCAAGAGGAAGCTAAGTCAAAGCAGAGGGTGTTTTCTGTTTCCTTGTAATCACTTGCTTTGTTGAAAGCGAGCAAGGCTGAGGACCCAGTTAGGATTTGTGGTTTAGTTGATTGGGAAACATCATTCGCATTTCTGAGGAATGATGCCTCTTTGCAACCACCTGACACATTAGCCAGCACCAAGAACTTAGGAACTAGAGACTAAGGAACATGAAATGAAATCAAGACACCTTTTCACCTTAAAAGACACCTGGGTTGAGCAGGCAGAAGCATGGTACATCTCTGGACCGAAACAATTGTTGTTGGAGACAGCCGAGTATAGCAAGTAAAGAAGAGCCAGGTAATAAACAGTCAGGGTGTGTCCACTCAGGAGCCTTCCTGTGTTAATCCCTGATCTTCTTACTTTCCCAGGCAGAGGGGCCTGAAAACACAACACTGCTCCCTAATCTCCGTCACAACCATATCTTTGAAACGAGTAATCAGGAACATCACACTCAGCCAAATGATTTAGAATGCCAGAAACTACATTGGTACAGGTGAGAAATCCCAGAATAGCAGACTGCAAACAGGTCAGCATATGACAGGTTCTTGCTTGGCACCACTAGATGGGTGATTTATTTTTACCCGATTGTACTTCTCTGTCCTCGAGCAATCATCTCTATTTTGATGGTGTAAGGAAAGCAAACTTTCTGCCTAAGACATTCTCCCCCGGAGTCGGGCTGAAACTGCTTTCTAGGTCCTTTCCAGCATCCTAAGCTGTATGCTCTAGTTCATCTGGTCCTCATGCCCTCAAGTCTCTTGAAAGTTTTGTTTCTAGGAACTGAATCTAATTCAGCTTTTTAATCTACTCGCTTTCAACCTGTATTTTAGTGAACCCAACTCTCTTCCTTCTGATGCACTGGTCATTTTTCCTCATTCACTCTTTTTTCTAGTCTGCTTCATCTTTGGCTTCCCACTTTCATTTCCTCCCCAGAGCCTTTCATTGTACCCTGTACATTTAAAACAAGAGTACACCTGTCACACACAAGACATTGGAGAGGTGGATGTTCATCACAAAGATAGGGGGGATGTCCATGAAACAAACCAATTCTTAGTAGTCAACGGCAAGACATTTGTGAATGACGTGCTGACATAGAACCCAAGAACTGTAGAACTGGAAGACAATTAAATATCTTTATAACCATGGTCTATATTTGATCCCTCTCTTTGTCCCCTTCCAAAGGTCATTTAGCCTATGCTTGAATACTTTAAATGATTGGGGACTCATTATCTTCAACTATGCTTATTTGATGTTTGGGGAGCTCTGGAAGAATAGTCTTTTATAGATAGCTGAAATCTGTCTCTCTGTGGCTTCTGTATTTTGTTCTTTGAGAGTTGAGTGTGAAATCCTGGAGAAGGGGCAAGATCCTTTTCTCCATTTTACTAGATGTAGGAGATGGGACCTTCTTTAGGAAATCGGTGAATGAATCAATGAATGCCAACAAGTGAGGAAAGGAACTGAGAGGCTCTTTGGGAATCTAGCCCAGGCTCCTATTATAAGACCGGGGCAGACTACCTGTTACCAAAGGTATACCTTATTAAAATTTCTGCAGCTATGGGCTGAGAGTTTGTGTCCCCTAAAAATTCATATGTGGAAAACTCCAAACCCCAATGAGTGTATGTGGAAACAGGGCCTTTAGGAGATAATTAGATCATGAGGATGGAGCCCTCGTGATGGAATTAGTGCCCTTATAGGAACAGACACAAGAAAACTTGCTTCCCATCTCTCTCTATTCCTCATCATATGAGAAGCAAGAAGTCGGCCATCTATCTAAAAATCAGGAAGAGATCCCTCATCAGGAACCTGACAATGCCAGTGCCTTGGTCTTAAACTTCCAGCCTCCAAAACTGTGAAAAAGAAATATTTGTTTTTCAAGCCACCCAGTCTGTGGTATTTTTGTTATAGAAACCTAAACTGTTAAGACTGAAATCGCTGCTTTGTTGGAACATTTGCTTTTTCTTTTCATTTAATGAAATACTAATTTATTACTTTATTACTGTTGATTGGGATGAATAGTAGTTTACATTCATTAACCCAAGACAATGGGCCCTGCCAAGTTTCCATTTTAAGAATTCTATTGAACACTGACGATCATAAAGGGATCCAGTGTGCTCTCCGCTGCTGTCTGAAGTGTCTAAAGATGAAACCATCCTTAGATTACACTCATCAGGAAGCCGCGAGAGATGCTCCCAACCCTTTGGTAACTATGTTCTTTTTTTCTTTTTTCTTTTCTAACTTGTATTATGTTTGCTTTTAGTTTAGTTAGAAGTTAGTTACATTAGGGACCTAATTTCAATGTTAAGCAACGGACTATGGTGCCTAAAGCACATCAGTGTCTGTTTTTATTCTCATGCAACAAGAAGTCCAGGGGTAATGCAGGTGTTTGTTACTGGCACAGGCACTGAGGCACACTGATGTCAGGACAGGGTCTCTGCCACTCTCCGGGCCTTTCCATGGTGATCCCAGGATGAATGCTGAAGCTCCAGCTGCTTTATCTATATTTCAGGCAGAAAAGAGGCATAAAGAAGATGGTGCTTATATCAGGGAAGCAAAGTTTATTCAGATATCCTCAGCTGACATCCTTTTGGCTAGAATTATGTCTGTAGTCATGCTTAATTGTAAGAACAGCTGGGAAATGTCATTTTTTTAAACTGGAGACATTGTCCACCCCCTACAAAATGGGGTTCTGCTAATGATAAGAAAGGCAAAAAGGCCAGGTGGATAGGCAACTAGTAGTGTTTGTCTAAGTGTATCAATAGATGTATGTCCTCACTATTAAAACCCTATGTAGCATTAATTATAAATCCCTGGACTCTTACAGGCAACAGAATCAGCTCTGGCTAGTTTAAGCAGAATAGAGTTAATTAAAGAATGTTAGGTGGTCCACAAACTTCTCTGGGAGGCCCAGAAAAACAAGCTTGCATGAAGTCAACCACAGAAACAACAAGTATGAAAAATGCCCAGTTGTCTCACAGCATTTTTATTGCTAAAAGGCTGCTGCCACCCCCACTTCTCTCTACTTGCAACCTAACGCTCTAGAACCAGACACCGGAAACTCCACCATGGCTGCCACAAAGGAAGCAAATACCCCTGTACCTGCCAGCTTGAAGACCCTCTCTCTCCTCACATTACTCACTTCCACGTCACTGTCTCTCCCAGGCAGATTTCATGGAGGACTGAAATGTAGTCCTAAGCTTTCCAGCCTCTCAGTACACAGAGCCAAACTAATCAGGGGTTGGGATTGTTGCTGAATGAGCCAACCTGGTGTATCTATCACTAAGCCTTTAAAGCGGGAGGAACCAAAAAAGACCTACTTAGTTATGCTTTATCAAGGACTGATCAATAGTTTCCCGTGCCTCTGAGATTTGGTGGCCAAAATAAAAGGCTTTGTCTGGAAAAGAATGGTTTACTGTGAAAGAAAGAGAATGACACAATTTTTCCAATTCTATTTTTTCTTTTGCATTACATGCTGCATTTTTGTAAAGATAACAGATGGGAACCCTATATCATTAAAAAGAAGAATGAACTCTTCATTAGCTAGTGTTTTAAATAAGGCAAATATGTAGTATTTACTGCTACCCTTTGAAGACCCTTTAAAGGTTTAATTAGCACCGAATGTGTTATTCCATCTGCTTAAATGAGCAGGCTACATGGTCAGGAGGCCTCTCATTGCAGGCTGGTAAATGAATCCATGGGGTTATCCTGGTTGGAATTTATAGAAAAACCTCAATTAAAAACCCATAATTTACCCAAAAGTTGTCTTTATTTTAAAAAGATTTATTTTAAAATAGCATACACACACTCACACACACACACAAATACATACACAGAGAGGACAAAAATTGAAAATGGCCAGTCATATACATGCATGTTTGAATTCAACAGTGCAGTGATTCATGTTTTTGTGTTGACATGACTTTTTAAAAGAATACTTTTCTGGTACTTTAAATTTCATGAAACACACTTTCACATATTGTATGATTCTCTGTATCCTGTAAGGTAAAACAGGGGAGATAGTATTTTCTCTAATTAAAGATAAGAAAATAAAGGTTCAGAGAGATCCAGTGATCTACCCTGGCCCAGAAAGTTTAAAAGAGACTTGTCTGACCCTGTAACAGAAATCTTTGATTTCTATCCTGGCACTATATACAGCAGTGAAAGCTTAATCATCAAAGGGAGAATCTTTCCATCTTAAGAAGGATTGTTTTACACCAACTAGACTTGACCTAGGTGAGATCCGAAATGTAATGCATGGTAGAAACGTGACTTTAATGACCTGGCAGTATGACAAAATGGTTATGACTATTGGGAGGAGACAGACAAATGTGGGGCTGAACTCCCATTTCAGCCACTGAGTGACTTTGAGCAAGTAAGAACTTAATCTCTACAGTCTCAGTTTTCTCGTTCATATATAGAGGATATAAAGAAAACCTACTCATACAGAAATGCACACCCATTCTGTATTCCCTAGAAAATTAAATCACTCTTGCTACATATTAATTACTGTGTATTAATATTGCTGGAATAATACATTGAGGTTTATTTATTCAAGAAAATCAAATACCTTTCTTGTGAGGCCTATTTGGTCTAGACACTGAAGATACAAAGGTTAATAAATAAATTCCCACCCTTATGGCACCAAAGAGAGTGTGTCCAATTTTTCTAGGGTTAAGTGCATGCTTGTGATGCCTCTGTGTGTGTGTGGGGGGGGGGGACACACTAGACTCTAGTGAGACACACTAGAAAGTCTCTATAGGTGATTTATTCCTTGAGCTAAGTTTTAAAAGTTTGACTATACACATCTCCCAAGAGTCCTGTCATCATTATCTTATCAGTTTATAGGAAAAGGAAAAAACTGGCACATAAAGCAAACTACTGAAAATATTAAAAGCCTCTTATAAAAGAGGCTGAAGGGAGCAGTCTAGTGCCTCTTTTTCCCTTCTGTGCCTTCTGCCGGGTGAGGATGAAGTGTTCAAGCTGACATCTTAGAAGCAGAGACGGGGGTCCTCACCAGATACCAACCTTGCCAGAGCATTGATCTTGGACTTTCTAGCATCCAGAACTGTGAAAAATAATTGACTATTATTTATAAATTATTCTATATCAGGTATTTTGTTATAATAGCACAAACAGACTAAGTCTATTATGCTGTTTATACAATACACTTAGGATAGTCAGGTATTATTTCCATTTTATTGGTGAAGGAACTGAGGCCTGGAGAAGTTCAGGCTTCTTCAGATTAACTCAAGTACTTCAAGCTAAGATCCAGTTCAGGCACTGAGCTAGATGCTTGAGGCACAGATATAAACAAGAAAAAATTCCCACCCTGTGGAGCTGAGAATTTCACCATTGCTCTCATGGGTAGGCATGTTGGTTAACCACATATGAGGTTTGTATAACTTAGGGGCACAATTTAATTTGTATATCTGATTATGTATATTAATGACCTTTTTATATTTTTTTCCAATTTTGATGTCAAGTACATTGGGGAAAACAGGCATGTTTTATTTCTGATGCTGTTAAAGTATTTTATTGACAATGAAAATTATTGGTTTGCACTTCTGACATTTTTGTTTATTGAGTCATAATTTACCTAACTTAGATAATGCTTTCACAGATCTTAAGTGTTCCTTCAACGCATTTTTTACAAAGGTATATACCCACATCGCAATCACCCAAATCAAGATATAGAACACTTCGTTAGCCTCGAAATGTTTCCTCATAGTCATATCCAGTCAATTCTTCATCGTCCCCTCTCCAGAGACAACAATCAGCATTCTGATTTTTAGCTTAGAACTATAGATTCATTTTGCCTGTTTTTGAACTTCATTTAGATGAAACAACATAGACTATGATTTTTTTTTTTTTGCTCAACATATTTGTGAGATTCAACCATTCTGTTGCTTGTATCAGTAATTCCTTTTCATTGCTGAGTCATGTTCTAATATAAAATATTAGTTGTGTTTGAGTATAAAATTTTCTGGTTCTTTATACCTGTTCTCCTGCTAATGGAACTTTGGGTTGTTTCCAGTTTGGGCCATTGGGAATAGGGTGAGTATGAGCATTCCCGTAGCAGGTCTTTTTGTAGAAATATGTATCTGTTTCTTATGGATATATGCTCTAGGAAGAGAATTGCTGGGTCTAATGTTGTTTAAATAAAAGGAATATCACTAATAGTGTCAACATGGCTAGTCCTTAGTTAGTTGTAGTTGCTAATGTGCTTATACAGACCGCAAGTAGAGAGTCAAAAGCAGCCAAAAATTCCAATGATTTTAAATTTGGATTTGGAACTTTCTCTAAGTGTTTGGGTTTGTTGTCTCTAACCCAAACCTAGAAGTGATGAGTTGGAAATCATCTTGCATTTTATTTAGCATTTAAAGAAAAAAGCCCAAGATCAAAATTTGTCAAAGAAAATATATATGGATGCATGAGAATTAACCGCCACTTCTTATCTCCAATAACAATAACTATTTGCTACTTTGGCTAAATTCAATAAGGTTTATGTATTAGAAGAAGTTATTAGGCCTGAATATAACTAAAAAGAAAACTTTTTATTCCATTCAGACCTTTAATGAGACAATCCTCACCTTTTTTTCCTTCCAAAGAGAAAATACATTTTTTTAGTTTGAAACATTTTTCTATTTTTTCCTATCCTTTTCCATATTTTGGTTGTAGACACCTTATGTTTTTTAACCAAAATGTTTTCTTACTTCATTCAACAAATAACTTTTGAGCACTACTATGAACAAGGCTCTGTAGCACATTCTGAAACTCAAGCATCAATGAAAGATGGATAGAATCTCTTACATCTCGTGAAGACTTCAATTTAATGGAAATAGATACTAAGCAACTAATTACATTACCAAAATAAAATTATAAAGCCCTGTAAAGTACGGTATATTAGAGGAGCATATAACAGGACTGTGAAATAAGACTGGAGAGGCGGGCAGGAGTCCATTTCAGAAGCTCTGTCTTCATCCCCAGAGCAATCAGAAACCACTGAAGTAAATAGAGGAATGTCATGGTTGGAGCTGGACTTTTAAAGGTTTACCCTGGCTGCAGAATGAAAGCATAAAAAACTTGGAAAATAAATGAAGGAGTGTTCTGGTGACTTTCTGGGCATCACGTTTCGTTGCCACGTTCCACCAATGCTCAAAACCAGGAGCCCATTGTCTTCATGCTGCCCCAGCCCACCTAGTAGGGCTTGCCCTTCCAGAACTATCCTGATTCTTCTGCATCAGAGCCCATCCAGGTGAAGGGACCTAAAGTGACCTAACCAGCTTTAAGCTATGGCTTTAATGGCAGAGAGTAGACTAAGATGTTACCACTATTCCCCATCTCCTTTCCTTTGCCCCAAATAGAGTAGAAATCTTGCTTCAGTAAAAAGGAGAAAATGGGAAAATTTAGTCATCGAGGTCAGCCCAGCTGGAAAGGTATTTTGAATATAGGATGTCAGGATGTTCATCATGCCATATATTCTGACAAAATAAAGAGATGAGGTATTTAAGATACAACTTATGGTCCTGGAACATGTTTCTTTGTTGCTTCTAGGAGGGGTTTGAGTGGCAGGATCCATAGTGAATGTTCATCATACAACTGGCTGCCTCGTCTTCACACCATTTAGAAGACAAGTGGCACATTTCAGAGCATGTACAAATTCCATTTGTGATACCGCACAAAGGCATCTGCTTTGCTTGATTATTAGGAGTAAGGACAGCCCATGTATTAGTTCGTTTTCATGCTGCTGATGAAGACATACCCGAAACTGGGAACGAGAAAACGTTCAATTGGACTTAACAGTTCCACATGGCTGAGGAGGCCTCAGAATCATGGCAGGAGGTGAAAGGTTCTTTTTACATGGCAGCTGCAAGAGAAAACGAGGAAGAAGCCAAAGGAGAAACTCCTGAAAAGCCCATCAGATCTCATGAGACTTATTCACTGTGATGAGAATAGCATGGAAAAGACTAGCCCCCATGACTCAATTACCTCCTCCTGGGTCCCTCCCACAACACATGGGAATTCTGGGAGATATAATTCAAGTTGAGATTTTAGAGGGGACACAGCCAAATCATATCATTCTGCTCCTGGCCCCTCCAAATCTCATGTCTTCACATTTCAAAACCAATCATGCCTTCCTAACAGTCCCCCAAAGTCTTAACACATTTCAACATTAACCCAAAAGTCCACAGTTCAAAGCCTCATCTGAAATAAGGCAAGTCCCTTCCACCTATGAGCCTGTAAAATCAAAATCAAGCTAGTTGCTTCCTAGATACAATGGGGGTACAGGTATTAGGTAAATACAGCCATTCCAAATGGGAGAAATTGACCAAACCAACAGGGTTACAGGGTCCATCCAAGTCTGAAATCCAGCAGGGCAGTCAAATCTTAAAGCTCCAAAATGATCTCCTTTGACTCCAGGTCAGGCTGATGCAAAAGGGGGTTTCTCATGGTCTTGAGCAGCTCCACCCCTGTGGCTTTACAGGGTACAAACTCCCTTTTGGCTGCTTTCACAGGCTGGCATTGAGTGCCTGTGGCTTTTCCAGGTGCACAGTGCAAGCTGTTGGTGGATCTACCATTCTGGGGTCGGGAGGATGGTGCCTCTCTTCTCACAGCTCCACCAAGTGGCCCCAGTAGGGACTTTGTGTGAGGACTCTGACCCCACATTTTCCTTCTGCACTACCCTAACAGAGGTTCTCCTAGGGCTCTGCCCCTGCAGCAAACTTTTGCCTGGGCATCAAGGCACTTCCATACATCTTCTGAAATCCAGGTGGAGGTTCCCAAACCTCAATTCTTGACTTCTGTGCACTCTCACGCTCAACACCATGTGGAAGTTGCCAAGACTTGGGGGCTTCCACACTCTGAAGCCATAGCCTGAGCTGTACCTTGGCTCCTTTCAGCCATGGCTGGAGCAGCTGGGACACAGGGCACCAAGTCCCTAGGCTGCACACAGCATGGGGACCTTGGGCCCAGCCCACAAAACCACTTTTTCCTGCTGGGCCTCTGGGCCTGTGATGGGAGGGGCTGCTGGGAAGTTTTCTGACATGGCCTGGAGACATTTTCCCCATGGTCTTGGGGATTAACATTAGGCTCCTTGCTGTTTTTGCAAATTTCTGAAGCCAGCTTGAATTTCTTTCCAGAAAATAGGTTTTTATTTTCTATCATGTTGTCAGGCTGCAAATTTTCCAAACATTTATGCCCTGATTCCCTTATAAAATTGAATGCCTTTAACAGCACCCAAGTTACCTTTTGAATGCTTTGCTGCTTAGAAATTTCTTCCACCAGATACCCTAAATCATCTCTCTGAAGTTCAAAGTTCCACAGATCTCTAGGGCAGGGGCAAAATGCTTCCAGTCTCTCTGCTAAAACATAACAAGAGTCACCTTTTCTCCAGTTTCCAACAAGTTCCTCATCTCCGTCTGACACCACCTCAGCCTGAATTTTATTGTCCATATCACTATCAGCATTTTGGGCAAAGCCATTTGACAAGTCTCAAGGAAGTTGCAAACTTTCCTACATTTTCCTGTCTTCTTCTGAGCCCTTCAAACTGTTCCAACCTCCACCTGTTACCCAGTTCCAAGGTCACTTCACATTTTTGGGTATCTTTTCAGCAGTGCCCCACTCTACCAGTAACAATTTACTGTATTAGTTCATTTTCACACTGATGATGAAGACATACCCAAAACTGGGGATTAAAAAAGGCTTAATTGGACTTACAGTTCCACATGGTTGGGGAGGCCCCAGAATCATGGCAGGAGGTGAAAAGCTCTTCTTACATGGTGATGGCAAGAGAAAATGAGGAAGAAGCAAAAGCAGAAACCCCTGATAAACCCATCTGATCTCATGAGTCTTATTCACTATCACAAGAAGAGCATGAGAAAGACCAGCCCCATGATTCAATGACCTCCCCCTGCGTCCTTCCCACAACACGTGGGAATTCTGGGAGATACAATTCAAGTTGAGATTTTGGTGGGGCACAGCCAAACAATACCAGCCCATGACTGTATTTGTGATCTCATTTTCTCTGCCTGGATCTTTTCTTTCCCCCCTAAGGTTTTGAAATGATTTATCTATGTTAAACTAATATTCAGTAACATTCAAAGATGGAAAATAAGAATCAGAGAAGGAGATAGCCAAGAAATCTACCCAAACAGTAATTATCTTCCTGCCTTTTAAAGGAGTGGCTACAGCTGAGAATTTCAACTACTAAGGACAAGGAGGGGAGAGAGAAGAGCATCTTTGCTGAGCAAGTCCTTGCTGTGTCCTTCAAAAGCTGCTGCTGCCCCTACAGGAAAGCCATTGAAGTGCACACCAGTTAGGCCCCTGTGATCTGGAAGGAAAGCTCTCCAGGGCACCCCTGGGTAGGGGAGGAGATTGCAGGCACAGCCATTTCGGCCAATGTAAAGCTGTAGCATTATTTCTCTCTAGGGTCTGGGAGAGTGATTCATTATAGAGAATAATACCAGAAACAAGCCTGAGCTACAGAATTAGCATCCACTCCCGGTAGCAGCTTTTGGTTTATTTGTTAAAAACTCTATCCAAGGGAAGGCATAATTCACTTCTGAGCAGGTTGAACTAATATCATTGTTCCTGTCTAGCTTATATATCAACTTCACACTAGAATTAGAAGAGATAAGCTTTTCTTTTTTCTCTAGCAAGCCAATCATGACAGGTCTCCCAGTGCCTGAGCATTCTCAGCATGATAAAATGTGTAAGAATGGAGAAGGATGCACCTTGCATTCTGAGAGTGGTGAGGTTTCCAGATGGTGCTAGGGAGGAGGTGCAGATAATAGCGACACTGGGCTTCCAGCAGAAGACTGTTCACATACAATGCATGGAAGCTCATCCAAGAAAAGGCAGGCATCCCCTAATTTGATTGGTCAAGTCATTAGTGACCCACTCCCTGGTAAATTAAAGGAAAGCAAATGTATGTGCTAATCTGTTACTAATAAAATCTAATAAATAGCCTCTCCACTTTGCCACCTTTGAATGAGAGGTGCAAGTCATGGAAGTGAAAATAGCTCACTTGTCAAAACACTCAGTGCTATAGTGACAGGAACAAAATAAATGAGGATGAGAAAGAGAATTGCTAGGGCAGCAGTTCAGGAAATCACACTATTTTTGCTCTTCTATCTCTGCTATGACATACTTTCTCAAGGAGGGCTAGTAGAACAAATTTATCCTAAGGTTTTAGTGGAAAGATGTGCATTGAAATCAAACCATGTGCATTCAGTTCTGCAAGAAGAAGTCATTCCTTCATTGCATCACTTATGTAATTGGTTGATTATGATTATTACTGATTATTTATTTGCTGATTCAAGCATCTATTACACCTTCTAGGTCAAAGATACTGCAGACTATCTGGATACCAAAGAACAACCCTCAGGGACTTTATTCTAGAATAGCGGTTTTTAAACTTTATCATCCCTCAGAATCACATGGAGAGATTCTAATTCAAGGTGGCATGAGGTGGAGCCAGGGATTATGCTGATACTATTTTTCAGTGACCACACTTTGAAAACCAATGGTCCACAGCAGTGGTTTTCAATCTTAGCTGCTCATTAAAATCACCCAAGGAGCTATTAAAACTCTCGATGACCAGTCTGCAACTCCAGAACGCACAAATCAAACTATCTTCAGTAGAACCTAGACACTCATATTTTAAAGGCTCTGAGAACGAGTGGCATTCTGGGAGAGACAGACAAACTAGAAAACTAGCTGGTAGTTATAACAGAGCCAAAAGGCAATGGTGGAGACTGGAAATGAGAGCCTAGGGTGATTAGGAAAGACCATTCTGTTTACCTGAAGTGAAAAACAACAAAAATGTCATGAACCGTGGAATGAATACTTCAGGTGGAAGAACCAGCAAGTGCAAAGGCCGTAAGACTGGAGAAATGTGCATACTTAAGAGAATGAGAAAGGGCTAGCAGGGGGGCGGATCGTCTTGAGTGAACTCCAGAGTTGCCAGGTTGTACCTGTAGACGTAAGCAGTGATACGGAGACTTGCAGGCCATGACCAAAGTTTGAGGAAGAGTAGGAAGCCATTCACTAATCATATTTACATTCCAAGGGTGCCCAGGGATGAACATACATTAAGAGGAAATTTGGACATCTCTAGGCCTAGAATTAGGTGTTTAAAATAATCTTTTCTAGATCTTCATCTCCTGATGCCTAGATAACATTTTCATGTCAAACAGAGGATGCAAGAAGGAAAGATGAGTGAAAGCCATACTTGGGATGGAGGGAAGGGAGGTGAGTCTCCCATGCCTGGTGTTGGTAGTCCTTTCACTCTTTTCTCCTACACCTGAGCTCTGAACCTCACCCTGGAGTGCCTCTTTTCTCTCCACCTTCAATGCTAATAAAATTTCTACCAAGTTCTGAAGGGAGCATTACCTGAAGACCTTAATTTTGTTTTGTGGCATTCTGAACTTTTGAGGTTAGATTTCTTGGAGAAGCTTCAGAGAATAAAAGTGATCATTATTAGGATGAGAGGCTTACAAGGAGAAAGACAGGGTGCTTAAACTCTCAACTACCAAAAAGGCATACCCAAATCAATGGTGTGAGTGAGTTCCAACCCACATTGCCTACTGGATATCTAAGCAAAACCAATGTACACATATACTAAGTGAAACAGGCACAATGAATTATTCAGTTTCTAAGTACTTGCCTATTCAGTATCTTCAAGCCAATAGACAAATTCTGTGGAAAGAGAGTAGAAAGCTCTCCTTAAAGTACAGGGGAACTTTTAATAATTCCTTGTCCTTTTCTGACAATGCAATATCCAACACTTTCAACTGCAATGAACTCTCTAATTTGTTTTTCCACTGGAGCTTTGTACTACTCTATTGGTACGATCAATATTCTTTTCAGATTTGAAATCAAGACCTGAACTTGAGGCTAGTGGTTTGTTGCAGTCAGTTGTTTGACTCCAAGGCATAAAGCTCCACAAATAACTCTGTGATTCATGTAGCTGAGATATTAGAAGCTTATCCACATCCTCACACAAACCCCATACTCTAGCAGCACTGAAACACTGGCTATTTCCTAAACACTAAAGGGAGAGGGACAGAAAAGAGATTCTGCCCCATCTCCCTATTCTGCCCTACCCTCCAATATCACTCTTATGTGTTCTTTAGAGATGGTTCATGGCTTAGATTCCCCCAGAAACCTTCCCTTGTCCCTTTACACCCCTTCAAATCAGATGGTTTCCTTCTCAGATTCTCCCTTATACTGCTGTAACATCCTATGCCTGTGTCTATGACAGAATTTATTTCACGGTAATGTAATTTCACTGTAATGATATTACCATCTGTCTATGCTACTAGACCATGTGCTCATGGAAGACAAGTATGTACTAGGTATTGTCCATTTTTTATATATCTACTGCCCAGTATATTCTATATATTAAAATACCACAATAAATAAATAAAAGGAGAATTGTGAATTAGCTAGGATATAAATAATGGATGTTAATATATGTATTATTAGAAAATGCTAGATAAACTTTTACAATAGGTTAATCATTGGTGACAAACATTTTTATTACGTTCTTAGTCTAGAATTAAATGCTCAGATACCACAGTTGACGCTTGAATGTCGAGGGTTAGGAGTGCTGACTCTCACACAGTCAAAATTCCACACGTAACTTTTGGCTCCCCCCAAATTTAACTACCAGTAATCTGTTGACTGGAAATTTTACTGACAACATAAAAAGTCAATTAACACATATTTTGTGTGTTGTATGTATTATATAGAGTTCTTACAATAAAGTAAGCTAGAGAAAAGTAAGTGTTCTTAAGAAAGTCATAAGGAAGAGAAAATATATTTATTATTCATTAAGTGGAATTGAATCAATATAAAATTCTTTATCTTCACGGTCTTTATATTGAGTAGGCTGACAAAGAAGAGGAAGGGTTAGTCTTACTCTCTCAGGGTTAGCAGAGGCTGAATTCCACATTTCTATGTATAAGTGGACTCACACAGTTCAAACCCATGTTGTTCAAGGGTCAATTGTGTAAGTTTATTATTTAAAGTTTAATTCAATACAAAAAACATGAATTAAGTCTTTATCTGTCAGATATTATGGTAGACACTGGGGAAACAAAGCCTAATGACACATACCCCTGCACTCAGAACAAACGGGTGAATTTGAAGGTACAAAGATGATGTCAGGAACATCAGGAAGAATATGGTATTCTGAAAGAATTGCTTGTCCTTTGCTGCCAGTGCAATATCCAGCATTTGCACAAAGATGGGAGGGGCCAGAAGAATCTGGGCTTGGAAAACTCCCCAGAGGAGGTGACACCTGAACAGGTGATGGCAGGAGTGGGCAAAGGGCAGGGTATTGCGGATCAGGGACATACTTGCTGACAGAGGGCATTCTGTCTTGCATCTTGGATCTGCCATAGAAAATCCATCACTATCATTGTAATAATGCCCATTCAGACATTTTGGGAAATGTCTCATCTCTCAAATCTCTCCTTTTTATGATTACCTCTTTCCTCTCACGACCCAACCATGCTCAATTTTCTTTTGTCCTTAAAAATGAAATAAATACCAGGTGTAAATTGTTCCCTGGCTCTTAAAGTATAAGAAATGTCACATTATTTTTGTAAATCAAATTAATTTCAACTGGAGGCCTTACTATCAAAGCTGGGGAGAAGTCCAATACCAGTCATTAGGTGCAGCTCCCCTTCCATCTCAAGTCTAGAGGACTGGGTGGTCCATTCACAGGCCAGTGCCTACACTAACGGCAGAACTCTTTCCTTACTCAGCTTAGCCACTGAAAACTCAGCTTTTCAAGGCCTTAGTTCCTTGTGCTCATCCCTTATGTAGGCTGCACTATCTTAGGATGTTGCAACTCTCTTTCTGACTTTCAAGATCCAATACCTCCTTGAAGTTAGAGTCCCTTCCTTCATGTAACCCTCAAAGAATAAAACTTTCAAATGTGGTTGTTGACCACCTGAATCAGAATTACCTGGCATGGTTGTTAGATGAAGATGCCAACATCACCTCAGGTCCGTGCCTGCAGATTCTCCGTGTGAAATCTGAGCAAACTTTCCCTCAGTGATTTCTCTGGATGATTCTTCAGGATCCACTAACCTATATTCTGACCACCAAAGCCTATCTTCCCTCCACCCTCTCCAACTATTATTTTATTATCATATATTCACATACACATCTGTTTTTTTTTTCCACAGGCAAATATCTTGAAACTGGGCCAGACTGACTATCTTGAAATATTTAGTATTAGCAAGGGAAAAGGAAAGATATGATATTTCTCCTATGATAAGCATGTGGTAGAAAACAAATAAACAATAACTACACAAACAAAACCAAGAACCCAAAACACCAATAGATTTCTTAGCAAGTCAGTCTATGATAGGAAAGTATATAAACCCTCTCTTGACCTTCATCTCTCCTCCCCCATCCCACACCATGTCCTTCTCTCCATACCCAAACTTTCAGAAAGAATGATTTACACTCACTCTCTTCACTTGAATTCACTCCTTAACTTATCTCAGTCTGTCTTCTGATCCATTACGACATCTTGGAGTGAAAGAAGAGGCTGTCCACCTTCGAAGGAGTCATATGGGCCTAAAAAATGACCACCTCCATGGAAATGATAATGAACTAAATACTAGAGGCCCTTCCACCAATTTTTGGACAAGATATAAGCCTCCAAGAATTCACTGAGGGATTTCCTGAATTGACTTTTTTAAACCACGCTGCCAATAAGAGGTTCTGAGAAAATGTAACCATTTAATTCAATGTAAAATAAAGCAATGTAGTATTTTTATTTCCAAGCATTTATAAAGTAAGGTTCATATTCAAAACAGTGGTAGGTGCTGTAATATGCATAATGCACATTTGGGAGTCAAAAGAAAGTTGTCACCACTAACTATTTAACAGGGAAAAAGAAAGCTTCAAAAGAAAAAGGACATTTGGGGCAAACATTAAAATTTGATTACCTATTCACTATTGAACTCCTGGTTGGAAAATTCATTGTTTTTTTTTCATTGTTTATCATTCCTGTCTTTATTACAGCATTTGTTATAGCCTATCCCACTTTTCATCTTTTCACTACTTGACATTCTTTCCTGTTCATTTTTATGGTGTCAGTATCTTTTATAAGCACTTTCCTCAATTCTATCCTTGATCCTCTTCTCCTCTAAAGCTCTATTATTTCAAAATAATTTCATCTAAAATTATAGACTTATCTAACACCTGTGCAATGATTCTCAAATCTATGTGTCTAGCTCAGGTGACTTCATTCATGACCCAAGTATTCACCCAGTCACCAAGCCAGAACTGGAACTCAGCCAAGACTCATTTCTTCCATCCAATCAGTCATCAAATCCCGGCAATTTATCTTTGAATTATTGCTTGAATTTAGTACTTCCTCTGTTGCCACTACAACTGACTTAGTTCATGGGATTTTGGGGGGCGGTTTTGTTTTGTTTTGTTTGTTTGTTTGAGACAGAGTCTTGCTCTGTTGCCTAGGCTGGAGTGCAGTGGCACAATCTCGGCTCACTGCAACCTCCGCCTCCCAGGTTCAAGGGATTCTCCTGCCTCAGCCTCCTGAGTAACTGGGAGTACAGGTGCCTGCCACCACACCCAGCTAATTTTTGTATTTTTAGTAGAGATGGGATTTCACTGTGTTGGCCAGACTGGTCTCAAACTGCTGACCTCATGATCCACCTACCTCGGCCTTCCAAAGAGCTAGGATTACAGGCCTGAGCCCCCACACCAAGCCTTGCTTCATGTCTTCATCATTTCTCTCCTTATCTGCTGAAGTCCCTGACTAATTCATCTTGCTAATTCTAGACTTGCTTTGTTTCCAACACATTTCCATGCCAGTACCAGTTATTCATTTATTAAGTAAAAATTGAATGTTGTAAGTCCCTTTTTAAAAAGGCTTACTTGTTGCTTTATTTCTCAAGACTCTTAGTTATACCAAGAGAAATGCATTTCAAACTGGCTTCTACAGAAATGGGAATTTGCTGGCTCAGGTAACTAGAAAGTCCAGAGGTAGAAGCACAGTCATATCCAGCTGCTCCTACGGTGGACAACAGGATTCCCTCCCTCTGCATCCTTTACTTTGTTGTCTTTCTGTTGACTTTATTCTTAGGTGGGCACTCCCAAGTGGTAGCAAAATGAGTATGAGCAGCTCTAAAATTAACATTTCCACCATTTTAGTTCTCTAGCAAAAAGAGAGTACCCCTTCCTAATATTTCCAGTTTAATGTAGGGGCTGTTTTATTGGCCCATCTTGGGTCACATGAACATCCCTGTGGTGGATAGAATAATGGCCCCCAAAGAAATCAATATTTAAGTCCCCATAACCTGTGAATATGTTACCTTACATGGCAAAAGGAACGTTGCATATGTGATTGAGTCAAGGACCTTGATATTCTAAGCTTTTCCTGGATAATTCAGATGGACCCAATGTAATCACACAATCCCTGTAAGAGAAAAACAGGGAGGCAACAGTCATAGTAGGAGATTTTATGACAGAAGCAGAAGTCAGCGAAAGATCTGAAAGACAGGCTGAAAGATACCCCAGAGCCAGAAGGAATACGGCCCTGCTGACACCTTGATTTGGGGGCTTCTGATCTCCAGGACTACAAGATAAGAAATTTATATTTAAGCTACTAAATTTGTGTTAATTGGTTACAGTTAACAATAGGGAAATAATACAACCCCTGAACCAATTACTCTGGTTAGTATAATGAAATTTGACTGGCCAAGCCTAAGTCATATGTCCATGAAGGTAGAATTGTTTAATTTATTCAAACCTGATAGCCAATGTGGGGATGTATGGTTCTCCAGGGAAAGTCAGAGTGCAGTTACCGTCAAAGAAAACAGATGCCTGACATGTAAAAATAACAAATGTCCTTTACAGAACCTCAGTGTCTTCCAGGTAAAGATTCTCAGCCATGCACGGTGGCTCATACTTGTAATCCCAGCACTTTGAGAGGTTGAGGTGGGCAGATCACCTGAGGTCAGGAGTTTGAGACCAGCCTGACCAACATGGAGAAGACCCCATCTCTACTAAAAATACAAAATTAGCCAGGCATGGTAGCACATACCTGTAATCCCAGCTACTCAGGAAGCTGAGGCAGAAGAATATCTTGAACCTGGGAGGCAGAGGCTGTGGTGAGCCAAGATCATGCCATTGCACTCCACCCTGGGAAACAAGAGTGAAGGGTGAAACTAAAAAAGATTCTCAGTGAGACAGAGACAAGCAATGGCACCTAAAATCTGATTCTTCTTTCTCTACTATTTTCTTATTCCTCTTTTATTTCTTCTGCCTGTACATCCCTTCCTTCATTCTACACCTAAGTCTTTCTTGTCCTTGAAAGCAACTCAGGCATCACCTCTTCCAAGAAGCCTTCCTGGATAGTCTGAGCTACATGATCCTCTTCTGTGCTCTCAGCACACTTCTACCATAGCATTTACCACACTTTCTTAGAAGTGATATTAAGTCCAATGCTAATTTTCATAACTAATCAATCATAGTAATTGTACTGGAGTAAATATGTAAAGTTGATATCCTAAGCAAAACAAAATATTAACTATTTCTGTAAACAGTGTTTCCATGGAAACAAACATCAATATGGCAGGAGGGATTCATCGTCATTGTATTTGATATAGTTCAATATCCTGGTATTTCTCTCCCATTTATTTCTCTAAAATGATTCCAGATTCACTTAGAAATTGACTCTTTATATGATGATTGATAGAATTATTACTTGAGCTTAATGGAACAGGAAACGTGCTGCCCATGGATAAAATATCTTTCATTTTCTGCCATGATATCTAGACACAATTGCTACTTGCTTTAGAATGAAATTTAAGAAAAAATAATTCTAATGCTAATATTAAGCGTTCTAATTAGATATTACTTCGGTCCTCTCTGCTTAGAACAGAATATAGTAGGTCACAAAAAGGATGTTTTAGTTTTGGTTCCTATTTTCTAATACGAATTGATCTACTTCACGCCAATAAATCCTCCTGACATTTTATAGTCATGGCACTAAATCACTAAAGCAACAAGTCAAATGAAAAAGCTGCTGAATGTAATGGTATTAAATGATGATTTTTAGGTCTTGTCACCAACTTTAAAATGTATTATTGCTAAGGCATTGGATTTATATGTTAATGGCTATATTTCACAAGTCCTGCCTAATATGTCTCTGCTACAGTCTATAGCAAAAAAAGTTATTAAACATCCAGGGTCTCTTTGATTGAGAGAAGTTTTGAAATCAATAAAAATGAGCACGGCCTATTTTTTTTAGCATGGCACATCACGCTCAGAACAGCATGGCTGTTTGACAGAATGAGCACAGTGTTTGCTTGTTTTTAATCCAATAATATCCCTTAATTTTTGCAAGCTGTGGAAAGCGGTGTGACCGACCCTAGGAGATATATTCAGTTATTTCATGCACAGAATGAGGCATCAAGGAAAGGCTAAAAGAAAGAAAAACGCATCTTGAAGAGTCAGGTGTCCTCCTTTTTGAAAAATGAGGCTTTCCTTTCTTTTTTTATTTTAACATCAAACCGAGAGTTCTCTACGGAGTTTTATATAACAGCAGTGCCAATCAATCTGTCAGATGTAGCTGTTACTGGACTTAATTGTTCTACATTATTATTATTCAATTTGTAAACCTTAAAAAGTTTAAAGTTTAAGGAAGTGAATGAGTAAGCAGCGATATTGCATCATGTTAGCTCTGAAAGATTTCTAAAGAACATAAAGTAATTCTTTATAAAGTTACTCAGTGCTGGTACCTAACGATGGCATGAGAGAATTGACCTCCCATTGCAGTGTCCTACCTTTTCTCCCATCCTTAAGCCTGGCCCACTTGCCCTAATCAGCCGCTGTGCACACTCTGCTCTGTACCTCTGCTTTGGGAGAGAACAGCTTGACCTGAGCTGTGACACAGCTTCCTCAGCCTCCTGGTAATTATTTTCATGTTTAAATGCTGTGTAAAGTCAAACAGGAAGGGTTTTATGGTGTTTTGCTGGGAGGATTTAGTGCAACTGCAACACGCTTTGCAGATTAGCCTGGGACTGTCTGTGTGGTTCTTTGCCTAAAGAAGGAAAAATCTAAGTACACAGACAGATCTTTTAAATGCAATTTCCAGAAACTTCTAGTGGTAAACTGGTAAACACTTTGTAACATTTGTTTATTCAGCCAGGGAAATACTGCTAGAAAACCACGCTCTGATTGTCCTAGGAAACGTTACATTTGATGTCAAGAATAAGCTCTTCCCAGAGAAGGGGAATTTCTTCAATTCAGGGTCAGCATATTCTCACAAACAGCAACTTGATCAAACCCATTATTCTTATTCCTCATAACATGAAAATATCCTTAATTGTTGGTTGAAAGTTTAACTGATGTGCCCTAGTTCAAAGCATTTCAATTTCATGCATAGAGAGATTTTTAGATCAAAAGTTGTTTATCCAAGGGTCACATTTCCCGACACAAAACAGACATTGTTTTAAAACGAGGGGAACCAGTTTAACAAAAGAATCCATACCATTTGAGGCACAATTTGGGAGGCTGCCTTGCTGGAGAGCTCTAGTGTGGATAGAAGCAGGGTCCCAGTCAACACAAAGCTGTAGCTTCTCTGATGATCCGCATGAATCCGGCAGGGGTCACGGGGATGGCCGGTCTGGAAAAGGGAGCTGCACAGCCTTAGGAAGGACACTGAGCCTTGAGAGGGGGCCTGAGTGAAGGCCACATTCATAAAGCTGTAAGGAAAGTTATTTCAGGAGCAAGTGAGACTTTGTTATTTTGAAACTGGCAGAGCCCCTTCAGACTGAAAAGACCAGGCCTGAAACATGGATTCCTACTCCCCAGCAGCGCAGCTGCAACCCCTTCACCCAGGACCCTCTGCCCCACTGGCAGGAGCAGGGGCTTCTGGGAGAAATGGCAGAATACAACTTACTGGATGTCCTCCATTTGGAGTTCCACAGTCCTGAAGGTCCAGATTTAAGGAAAAGAACTTTAGTTCAGGCAGAGAGCACAATGTGAGTAAAGTGCTGATGGCAGGTAACATATGAGGTAGGGGAGGATCCCTTGAACTGGGGCAGCTGGAGATGGCTGGAATGTCGGCACCAGGGTGGATCGGGCATGAGGGGATGGTGCAAGAAGAGCCTCAGGTGGAAAACAAGGCAAGAACTCTCTATCTAGTATTGCCAGATAAAATACAGGGTGCCCCGTTAACTTTGAATTTCAGATAGACATTAATTTTTTAGCGTATGTCTTAAATATTTCACAGGACATATTTATATGTTTAAAAATCCAATGTTTAAAATTCTAATTTAACTGGATATCCTGTATATTTTAGTTGCCAACCTGGCAACCCTACACACACGCCACATGGAGAGTATGGACCTCTCCTGCAGGGAGTGGAGAGGCATTGGTAGATTTTAAACAACGGGACCTCGTGATCAAATCTGAGCTCTCTGTTAGCAGCGGGGATTGGAAGACTGAAGGTAAATCAGAGACTCTGAGACTAATGTTAGTGTGAAGGATCTTGAGGAAATTTTTTTTTTAAATGAAAAACTTTATCAATAAGAAGTAAACCAAAAGATATGCTATTGTAGATCAGAGTAGTTACCTATTCAGTCCAATATTCTGTCTCCCAGTAGTGACAAGTAATGCTTTGTAGAAAAGAATGACATGGTGGGAAAAACATCAGTCTCAAGTCTGGAGACCTAGCTTTCAGCCCTTTTGGGTCATTTGAACTCATGCAAATCAAATATAAGTCATCCAAGGAGCTGAGCATCCTTGGTATACACTGGCTTCTATATGCAAGTTTCTATTTTATTCTCACATATTAGGGACATTTTCCCAAAATCCCCTAACACATTAAGAAGGTTTTCTGGTCTCAAAGCACAAAAGAGATAAGGTTAAAAGAAGGCAACTAATTCTCCCCTTTAGAATTCTCTTTTCATCTCTCGCATCAAATATCTTCCTAACTCATCCAGGACTCTGCTTTAGGCTCCTATTTCTACTCCTCTTCCCCCTCCACTTCACAATTGACCTGCTCCTGTGTGATCCTGCCTGGTAAATCCATTTACTCTTAATTTCCTGGAGCTTTAAGCCTCTGTGGGTGCTTTTCCCTACCTGGAAATGTCATTTTACCCCACCCTCCCCACTAAAGCTGCTTGGTTCCTTTCTTCTGCTTAAAGCTCACTTTTTTCATGAAGTGTTTCTTAGCCAGTCTTACCTGGTTGTAATATCGGTCCATTCACATGATTCATCTCACGATATAATGTGCTTATACAAAATTTAAGCCTAAATTTCTCTCCGTGACTGCCTTTTCTTCTATGGTAATTGGTCATATCTTTCTGTATCTTCATCCCTTGAAAACCAAATGGTCCTCCCCTCTCTACCTACCAGGTAGGGCTGCATGAGCCCCTTCATGTTTCTGTTCCTGTAATATGTATTGCAAGCTATAGAGGGTAGGCATCAAACAGATTTTGTTCATCTCTCAATAGTAATGGTTCATTTATTAAGTCAAAAGTGTGCCCTGGCTTGAATGAGTTAAACAAAGCCTAACATAGTCCAAAAAGCCATTTTTCTTTGAGATTGACTTACAAGAAGATCACTCATTAACAAAATGAGCAAGAGAAGCTTGGGCAAGAGAAGGTTGGGCCAAAGATGAAAGGGCCATGACAATAGCTTAAAACATATGAAAAAGGCCAGGCATGGTGGCTCACGCCTGTAATCCCAGCACTTTGGGAGGCCGAGGTGGGTAGATCACAAGGTCAGGAGTTCAAGACCAGCCAGGCCAAGATGGTGAAACCCTGTCTGTACTTAAAATACAAAAATTAGCCGGGTGCAGTGGCAGGTGCCTATAATCCCAGACACTCAGGAGGCCGAGGCAGAGAATTGCTTGATTCCAGGAGGCAGAGGTTGCAGTGAGCCAAGTTTGCACCACTGCACTCCTGCCTGCATGACAGAGCAAGATTCCATCTCAAAAAAAAAAAAAAAAGAAGTATGAAAAATACAATATCAATTTTTGTACTTCCTAGGGAGTAATAAAAAAGCTGGTATAAAATTTTAATGTTGTGAACATACTATTAAGAGAGAGCAATGTCAAAAACATTAAACAATAGATGACAAAAATAGAAAAGTTTTGAGGTAATTTTAATTTCAAATTCAACAGATTACACAAGCGAATGATGGCATTTTTAAAAAGTGGTGCATAGATTTTTTTCATTTATTCATAAAAACATACATATCTGGAAGAAATGCAATCATTCCATTATTTAGGTCTTTCTGAATGGGTAGGATGTATCTGTCATGATCCAGCCATGAAGCAGAAACCACTTTGAATATCAAAAACAGATGGAATGAAATCTAGGGAACTTGTTCCACAGGAGGTAAGACCTAGAACGACCAGCAAGGCAACCGAAGAGGCAACTTTCAGGAAGCCACTCTCTCCTCTAAAGGAACAGAGGGAAGCCACAGTGTTAGCAAAGCCCCATGGGAGAGGATGCCCGGAGAACCCTGGGACTATGGTGGCCTAATGGTGGAAACTGGAGCCATGAAAGGAAAGTGCAGTGGTAAATATTGAGTGTCAACTTGATTGGATTGAAGGATGCAAAGTATTGACCCTGGGTGTGTCTGTGAGGATGTTGCCAAGGGAGATTAACATTTGAGTCAGTGGACTCAGAGAGGCAGACCCACCCTTAATCTGTGTGGGCACAATCTAGTCAGTTGCCAACATGGCTGGGATGAAGGTGGGCAGAGGAACATGGAAAGACCGGACTGGCTTAATCTTCTGGCCTCCATTTTTTCCAGTGCTGGATGCTTCCTTCTTGAACATCAGACTCCAAGTCCTTCAGCTTTGGGACTCTTGGACCTTCAACCACAGATCAAAGGTTGTACTGCTGGCTTACCTACTTTTGAGGTTTTGGGACTTGAACTTGCTTCCTTCCTCCCCAGCTTGCAGACAGCCTATTATGGGACCTCACCTTGTGATCATGTAAGTCAATACTCCTTAATAAACTCCCCTTTATATATGCACCTATCCTATTAGTTCTGTCCCTTAAAGAACCCTGACAAATACACAGAGAGACCTCTGTCCACCTGCATTCAAAGCAGAATGGGTAGAGAAGAGAAATGCCCTGGCTTCTTCTTTCCTTCTGTCCTCCAGGCTCCTGCCAGTGCCTCCCATTGCCCAGATCCATCCATAATCCAGAAAAGACAGGAAACTAGCAAACATTCCCATATGTGTGACATAGGTGAGAAGAAAAGGACTGGGGAATGAATCTGAACACGAACAGGCCTATGACTGACTCACAGAGTTTCTAGTGTAGGTAATAATCTCTTAATTAATAACTACTTATTTGTTTACTTCATTTCTCATTTCTCTGAGGATTAGAGGTAGAATCAATACCTTTTTTTCTATTTTCACATGGACATTACAGAGACATAGCTTAAAATCATAAGAGGAAAAAACAAATGCAGTCATGCATGGATAAAGCACAAATACTTTGAAAGAAATCCTTGCTTGCACAAAGAAAGTATCCGTATGTGTTAGGTTTAATTTGTACAGTTACTTAAATTTGAAAATATATCTTTAGCTCTTTATTCCTCTGGTCGCTTCTATACAGAGATTGTGTTTTGAATGTTTCCTTTCTCTAAGTTTGTGTGTGTGCATGTGTGACGGGGAGAGATGGGGGGATGATAGTAATACAACTGGCTTTCAAAAACAAAGGAAATATAAAATTCCATGGAATGTAAGCAGTTCGACATAAGTGTTTCTTTGTCAGTGGTAAGATTATTTTTTATTCTGTTTTCGTGAAGCATCGATAGTACATGAAATCCTGAAAAGAAAAACTTCTGGCTAAGTACATTTCCATTTGATACTGGAGAGCAGAGAACCTATCAGATGTACGACTTCAGACACACGTGACGGGGCCCGTATAATTAGGGCATACAAAGGTCTGCTCATATCATGTGACGGTTTACAAGGGTGCCTTCAACTGTTAGGCAAAGATTACCAGAAAAAGTCACATTTCCAAGTGATGACCAGATGTTGAGCAGAAAAGTTTCCCCAAGTGCCACGAAGTTGATTCTCAGTAGACAGAGCAACATAAGGTGGGGAGGGGAAAGAACAGGGCAGAAGCAAAGAGAATTCCCTATTTAAAAACTGTCACTTATTTCTAAGATGGTTAAAATTAACACTATTGGGGAAAAATAGTCTGCAAATATTTATTAAGCTTGAATACTCTCTTTAGCACACAGCAGCTACTCAATAAATGGTGGCTGTTGGTATTATTGCAGAGAGAAATTAGGAGTAATGAGAACCGATAAAGAATCACCAAATGTATTGATTCAGATAACGAATACTTCAGCAGTTTGTGCAGGAAAGAGGAGCAGGCCACAATCTAAGATGTAAAGGGCAGAAGAGATAGTAAGAAGTGATAGACAGCCCCTGTAGGTTATTTATTCTAAAAATATATTAAGCTAAGGAAGGAGAAAACAGAATAATAATCAAGCACTAGCAGCAAGATCAAGAGCTGTTCTTTTTTCTCAAGCCTAGGAAAACAAGTGCATGTTTGAAGGCAGAGTTGAAAGGTCCCACAGAAAAAGTAAGAATGAGAGAGTGAATAACAGAGATCAAAACCCTAGATAAACTAAAAGAAGCAGGATGTAAAGGGATTAAGGGCACTGGTCAAGCATTCTAGGAGCTGGCCTTGGAATGGTGTGAAATCACTTTTTCCTCTATACATAATGAAAAGTGGGGGTGGGGGAGGATGAGCTTATAGTATCTAAGCTTTCAGAACAGAGCTTATCACCTTGATGAGATTTGGCCTATTGAAGAGATTGGAGATTGAACATGATGACTGGGGTAGGGCAGGACTATGCATCTGGGCCAGGTACAAATAGTGGAAGGAAGTCTACACAGGACAGTAAGGCATGGTACCCAATTTATGATGACAAGATTGTCCACTACATGGCCACTATCAGGCAACGTAGGGAAGGTGACTAGAATTCAAGTATACAAAGAACTCATGGAAAGTCTGGGGGCAGGTGTTAACTGGCAAGATATTTTGCAGCATTAGGGCATCTAGAAGCAAATGACAAGGTTCTAGCAATAGGACAGTGATTCAGACACAACCTTAGTAATTGAGACTGGTAGGGAGAAGCAAATTGCGGAGTAAGACAATGTCCACTATGAATCAGAATAATAGAGCAGAAGCTCAATTATTAAAACTAGCCATAATATCAGAGCAGGATAACCAGCACATTTATCCTGGTGAGCAGCTTAAACTACTTCCTTTAACAGGGAGCAGGATCTAGCTCAGAGCCTCAGGTTAGGCTGAGCTGGGATCACGTGACTCTTCATGAGGTTGGAAGGGGTCGAAAGGTGAAGTCAGATGATGCAGGAGTGAAAGAGTTCAGAACCTACAGCTTTCATCTGGTCAGAAAAGTAAGAGGAAATGCCAGTTCTTAAAATCTGGGTAAGTAGGTGGGATTCAGCTTTGAGACCAGAGAAAATCTGGAATAGCGCTTACGGCTGAGAACAAGCAGTCTACAAGAGAGGTGTGACAGGATTGCCAGACAGCAGAGACCATCCAGTTAGGATAAGCTGCATGAATTCCTAGTGGGCCAAATTCACCATTCTTTCACAACTTGAGGAAAGTCATTTTACTCTCAGACAGCCTCTACTCATGACCTCTTTGAGGAATTTTTTCAGCTTTAGTTTAAATCATTTAGTTAGATTTACATGTACTTAATTCAAATTTTTAAATATTTAAAATCCTTAAATGGTTCTAATATTCTCAGTGCAAGGCTTCATATCACTGACAATAATACCAAAACCTTTCAGATTTTCAACTTGTTAATAAATGCAATATATTTTTATTTTATTTCCTAATTGGTATTCAACCTAAATTACATTTTTTTCTTTCAAAAACTAGATTCTGTTTGTGAGAGGGCAGAGAACAAGGGCATGATGCTTGTAAACAAAGGATAAAGAATAATGTGCTAACATGGAAATAGAGTGGAAAGAAATTAGTGAAAAAGAAATCAGATGTTAAATAAAAGAATGCCAAGAGCTCACAGCCTCACAGTTTAAGAAACACTTGGCTATATCACTTCTTTTAACTGATAGTTTTGAATACAATAGGAACTGGAATTAAATTACTTTCAGGCTCAATGGCTCATCACTCAGAAATAGCAATAAATAAATTTGGTTGGGTATGAATTCTTCTTTACAAAGTTGTGCCAATTATTACTATAGGACATGACCCAGCTATCACTTCCCTTCCAGCAAATAATGGAATTATGCCCAGCCACTTTGGTCCTCATGGAAATTGAGCAATGTAATTTGATATTATTATTATTTTTATTTAATTAAGCAATGACAAAAACTATCAAGGCTGTGGTAGCACCATGTCACTAATTGCCTATATTTATTAAACATTAAAAAAAAAACAGAAAAATAGTTAACTCAGTCATGTTGAATGTTATATAACATACAACCTACATCTTGATCTTTTTATCATTAAATAAGCAAAGTGGCACTTTATCAAAACATCAGTGAAGTCTTTTTAAATCATTTTACACAGTCTGTGTAAAAATGCCAAAAATTTTTATGAGAAACTTACAATTTGGATTGTCCTTCAAAGTTTTCAATAACAATACTTTGTACTTAGGTCAAAATGTCCTTCTGGGGAAATGGGAAGCTAATGAATAAAAATTTGACTATTTCACAAAGGGGGAAGCGCACATAAAATTACTCCTAATTTCTCGTGTCAACTCAGTTAACTAAATCTATCATTTGAGAAATGACCCATGGGAATATTAAGGACAAAGATGAGTATTAAATTGAATTTAAGCTATCATTCTGTGGTAAATGCCAGGAAATTCCTTTTAAGGGACACCAACAACAGACAGAAAAGAGAGGCTAATATGTCACAAGGGCCTTTTGTCTCATACACTAAATGCTCTAAAAATATACACATTTTCCAAAGTGAAAGTCTCAGTAGTTAATACAAATTTATATTAAAAGTGGGCCTATTTTGATGCAGAAATGATTTATTTTATATATCGTATAAAGATGAGTATGTGATTATGAAACAGTTTGAACACAATTCTGAAAATTTCAAATTGTTCTTGGTATTGCTTCTATGTCTGGCTTCTCTGAAATGTGTTTGAACTTTATTTTCTTCACATGGTCTGAACATTCTGTTCCATTGCTTAAACACCTCTGTGGTTTCCTCTTACCTATCAGACAAAGGCTAACATATTTAGCTTTGGATTCTTCATGGTCGGTCCAGGACCTACATGTCTAGCGCGTCCTCACACTGCTACTCTCCACACATACTGAGTTCTCCCGATACCCTTCTCCCCTTCTCTGGTAGTAATAGAACCTGGATTTCTATCTGGCACACGGCCTCTCAGCAGTCTTCCAGTCATAGCAACTAAACCTGTTGTGACATTTAACTAACTGTTTTTAAGATAGAAACAGAAGTGAACATGGAGAAAAAAGCTCTGAGATTTTAACCCAAAACTTACCTACAACATTCTTACTGCATTGCCCCAGGATCAGATCATGGCCTTGTTTCTCCTCCAACAAAACCCAAAAAACTATCATAATTCTTTTCATTATAACAATACATGGAAAGCATTTTGAATAAATGGAATCATGAGGGTGAGGCAGCTGCGAGTTTGCACTCTTTGAGCACATGCACAATATGTGAAGAAACAAGAGCAACAGAACAGCCAGAACTTTGGCCGAAAATCAATGGAGACCAAATCAGATCCTGTACAGACATAAAGACTGCCAGTTCTCAGCAACTAAATCTCTTTTAATAATTCGAGTCCACTTGTGTTGACCAGAATTATTAGAAGAGAAAGCTCAATGGGCACTATAGGATTAGGATGATAACTAAAGAATCTTTCAGTCACTCCTAGGTAAGAGTTCACTGTGGGATTATTTTGTAGCTTTATTTGTACATTTTAAAATTGTTTTTATTTAAGCTAAACATTTAGAAAACACTTTATAGTTAATCAGTCTTCTTATATTTGTCAAGCCCAGAGTTGAAAACTTCCCCATTAGGTATCATTAAGAAAAATGTACCTGACACGTGGACATCAAGATGAGAATGATAGACACTGGCAACTACTAGAGTGGGGAGAGAGGGAGGGGCAAAGGTGGAAAGACGATGTATTGGGTACCACTCCCAATACCTGAGTGATGAGATCATTCATACCCCAAGCCTCTGCATCTTAAAATATACCCAGGTAACAAATCTGCACATGTACCCTCTGAATTTAAAATGAAACCTGAAGTTTGAACATTTTTAAAAATAATTTTTTTTTAGACAGAGTTTTGCTCTTGTTGCTCATTCCAGAGTGTAATGGTGTGATCTCAGCTCAGTATAACCTCCACTTCCAGGTTCCAGAGATTCTCCTGCCTCAGCCTCCTGAGTAGCTGGGAGCCAGACCTTGGCAGAAAAAAGAAAGACAGAGAGAGAGAGAATGGAGGAAGGGAAGAAGGGAGGGAAGAAAGGAAGGAAGGAAGGAAGGAAGGAAGGGAGGGAGGGAGGGAGGGAGGGAGGGAGGGAGGAAGGAAGGAAGGAAGGAAAGGAAGGAAAGAAGGAAGGGAGAAAGAAAATGGGAATCATAAATTGGAAAATAGATTCTAAAAATTTTTCCAGAACACAGCACAGACAGAAAAAGAGATAAAAGCTATGAAGGAGAACTTGAGACACGGAGAATAAATGCCTAAAATATGTTCCATTGGAGATCCAGAAGGAGAGAATTAAAAGAAAGGGGAAGAGACATTATTTTAAAAGATAATTACTGAGCCCTTTCCAGAATTGAAAGCACATCTATCTTTAGATTGAGTAGACCTAACAAATTCAAAACAGAATAAATTTTTAAAATTCAATATTAAAACCTTACAGTGAAATCCAAAAAGAAAACAAAAGTTCCTAAAAGCAGCCAGAGAGCAAAGATAGGCTGACTAAAAATAAACTATATGTAGTCTAATGGTTGCTTTCTCGAGAGCAAAAATGAAAGGCAGAAAGCAGAAGAATTAGTAGCACCAATCTGCTGAGAGAAAATAACTGTCAATTTACATTCATATACTCAAAACAAACACTCAAAAAGTAGAGTAAAATAAAGAAATTTTCAGATGAACGAAAACTGAGTTTAGTACCAACAGATTCTCAGTAAAAGAAAATCTAAAGGATGAATTTTAGAAAGATAATTTTTTTTCCCAGAAAAGATCTGAGATGCATAAAGAGTGAATCAAGAAAGCATTAAGGATGAGAATAAATCTAAATAAACATTGAACACAGCAATAATAACTATTGATTTGGAGAATAAAACAATTAAGCATTGCAAAGAACTGTAAAATAATGAGCAAAATAGAATGAAACCTAAAAGGTAATGTATGTGGTGAATGGAGTTAAATATTCATAGGTCCTGAACCTATTCAAGAGGAGGATAAATATAATTATTAACTTAAGTCTTGTGAAGTAAGCACAGTAAAATTTCAAGGGTTTGACTAAGACCAAAAGTAGCATCAGGAACACCCAAACCAGTAGAAGGAAAAAAAGCTGAAATGATAAAATTCTATCAACATAAAAGAGGAAAAGAAAAAGGGGAGGGGGAGGACAAGGAAAAAGCTCAAACTGTTGGTAGAAAATAATTAAAATAAATATAAATGGACTGATCTGTGAACTACATAGATTGTCGGAGTAGTTTGTTTTGTTTTGTTTTCTTAAAAAATATCTAGATGCAGCCGGGTGCAGTGACTTACCCCTAGCACTTTGGGAGGCCAGGCAGGTGGATTGACTGAGCTCAGGAGTTTGAGACCAGCCTGGTAACACGGTGAAACACCATCTCTACTAAAATACAGAAAACTAGCCAGGTGTGGCAACATGCACCTGTAATCCCAACTACTTGGGAGGCTGAGACAAGAGAATCACTTGAATCCGGGAGGTGGAGGTTGTAGTGAGCCAAGATCACACCATTGCACTCCAGTCTGGGCAACAAGAGCAAAACTCCATCTCAAAAAATCAAAAACCTAGATGCTGCATATTAGAGTTATATCTAAAACAAAAAGGCACAGAAAAGTTGGAAAGGGTGGAAAAAAGATATACCCGAAAAGTGCTCATTAAAAGAAATTGATGCCATTAATTTTGAATACAGAAATATAACTTCAGACAAAAAGTTACATTACTAGAGATAAAGATGTCCACTACATCATGATCAAAATTTCAATTCACCAGAAAAATATAACAATTCTAAGCTTTTAACAACAACTTGAATTATATTGTATCACTAATAAAATATATTATATCACTAATAAATTAATTATACCATTGAAATAAAATAAGGAAACATAACTTGGCTTTAAAAAATCAGTGGATCAGTATTCCTAAGTGAGACTGGCACCTAACTGCCTTTTCATATCGTGCCTGTTTCTGATTTGGTCATCAAAGTTATTTTGCTTCATAAGAAGTAGAATGCTCTCACTATGCCAAATTTAGAATTATCTCCCTTCAATGTCTGGAAGAATTTATCTCTAAAAACACATGTGCATGATGTCTTCCTTCTGGAAACATTTTAAAAAATACTTATTTAATGACTTTGATAGTTACAAAGATACATTCTCTATTTCATCTTGAGTAAATTTTGATAAATTTTGTTGTTCTATGAAAATATTCATTTCTTGAAAGTTTTTGTAATTTTTGGCATCAGAGCATGTTTTTTTCTTTTGTTTGTGTTGTATCTGTAATTTCTCATTCTTTTAATTATTCCTGTGAATCTTATCTCTTGTTTTCTTGATTAAACTTCCCAGAGAGTTGTCTGTTTTTTTATCTTTTCGAAAACCAAGCTTATTAATTTTCACTTTCTTCTTTTATAATAAAGCATTTAAATCATAAAAGTCCTCATACATACCACTAATCTACCTCTCTAAAGTTTTAAGTGACAATATTTTCTTGTTAAAATTTGATAATTTTTCCCTTTCTAATGTTTTATTAAGCCATGAGTTATTAAAATATGTATATTTTTAATTTCCAATCTTTTTGTACTGCACATGTATTAATGAATATAAAATTTAAGTTTATTTCCTAATTTAATCTAGTTTGGGTCAGAGGTGGAATTCTATGCAAAATTAATTCTTAGGAGTTCACTCTGACTTGCTATGTGGCCTAAGGCATTGCTATGTTTTGGTTAAGTGTTTCAAAGTTTTGGTAAATGTTTCTTGTAACGTGAACTGGGTCCAGAGTTCTTTATGTTTTCATTAGATTAGTGTTTACTAAACCTCCTATATGATAATCACCTGAGGAATACAGCTTTCTAGGTCTCTTTCCTGGAGAGTCTCATTCAGTAGGTCTGGTATTAGGTCATTAGAGAGGTTTGGAAAATTTTGCAGTAGACCGAGCAATTTGATTGTTACATTCAAATTTTCTTTATTTGTACTGATTTATGTCTATTTGATCTATCATTTATTGAGAGAATTGTGTTCAAATCGTTCAGTTTAATGGTAGATTTTTTTATTTTTTCTTTCAGTGTTGTCATACATATATATGTATATACATATTTATACCACACCTATGACAGGTATATTAAATTCTTCTCAGTTCTGTGTCCTCATTTTATAAAATACAGAAAAGGAAAGTAATGATAATTATTTCGAAGTCTTAGGACAAATGGAATAATATATGTAAACAAAATGCCCGGTCCATAGTAACTGCTCAAAAGGTCATCACTAATATTTTCTGTAAGATCACTTCCAAAACCAGAATTATCTACACATATGTGCATGTAGTCCGTCTTTTTCTTTCTTTTATTTTATTGAGCTGGAGTCTCACTCTGTCACCCAGGGTGGAGTGAAGTGGCATGATCTCAGCTCACTGCAACCTTTGCTGCCTGGGATCAAGCAATTCTTCTGCCTCAGCCTCTCAAGTAGCTGGGATTACAGGCACCTACCACCATGCCTGGCTAATTTTTTTGTTCTTTTAGTAAAGATGGGGTTTCTCCATGTTGGCCAGGCTGGTCTCGAATTCCTGACCTCAGGTGATCCGCCACCTCGGCCTCCCAAAGTGCTGGGATTATAAGTGTGAGCCACCGCAGCAGGCCACAGTCCATCTATTTATGTACAGGCATAGTATGTTTTATTCTTACATCAAACTGCCCATGAACGTGTGAAGAAGAATGTTTTATTCTTACATCAAAACTCTTCCCCATGAATGTGTGAAGAAACTGTTTTCCTGAATTGAAATGAGTGATTATGCCCTTGCCTTTCCTCAAAACACATTATTAGATGTGTATTTGTTGTGGTGATGTTCCTGAGGACATTGTCCTTTATTTATTATTTTTATTTTTTGTCGAGACAAGGTCTCTATATGTTACCCGGGCTGGTCTTAAACTTCTGGACTCAAGCGATCCTCTCGCCATGCCCTCCTAAAGTGCTGGGATTACAGGTGTGAGCCACCATGCCTGGCCAGGACGTTGTCCTTTACAGCCAATAGTGTCCCCAGTACAAAAACCTGTGAGAGAATAGAAGCTAACTGTCAAGGAGAAGCTGTGATTCTCCTAAGGACTTTCTATGCCTTTTTTGTGACATTCATATATAATAAAAACAATTTAATAGTCTGTTTTTATTGTTACTTTGTCAGCCAAGTTTAGAACAAAGTGCATTGCTTAGCTCTGGGAACTCAGTAGAAATTTACAACTTTCTTAGGCATAATATATACTCTCTGACACTTTCCCTTAGCCCATTTACATCTCCTATGCTAATTTAGATTTTCTCTGTCCTATTGTTATGTTTTGTGTGTGTTTGCTTTGCAAATTTATACATGTATTTACTGGTAGCACCTAAAGTCTTTATGGAAGAAACCAGGATATGAGCACATGCATATATACATAAATAATAAATACTTGTATAGATAAAAGCATGACTTTCTACATATGTATGAATGTAATTTAGAGACCAAATGGAGAAAATAGATGAATCTAAGGCCTTCATGTCAGTATCAAAGACCTTCTACTAGAAAAGACAAATCAGAGTGATATTACATAAAATATTTATATTATTCAGAGAGAGAGAAAAGAAATACCTTCCTTAATTCAGTGATATACTAATATGATTATAGTTTATAGAGCAAGGTTTAAAAAGCACAGGGTTTATGGATTTTCTAGTTCTGTCATCTTGCTTCTAGAGTCTTAAGAAGATTACATCACCTTTTGTATTGAAGGCTTCCTTATGGCTCTGTGTTTAGTCAAAATGTCATTTTAGAAAGAAATGGCTTGTTTTCAAAGCAATATCTTGCTTGCATAAATTCGCCTGCTGGGAAACAGACGAAAAGCTTGTGTGCATTGGTAGAGTCTGCATTATTCTGGCAATTTCTCTAATACAGTTTTAGAGGACTGTGGAGCTTGCTTCTCTTATTCCAAGACTAAGATACTCTCCTCCAAAATGTCCTGGTGCTGCTTACGGAGGTCCAGCTGTTCAGGGTGGTTTACTGGAAACATTTGTAAAACAATTAAAACTTCCTTTATGCCTGCTAACCTCCTGTCTTCTTAACATTAAAACTACTCTTTGTAATTTCCTTGTTTTTCTCACATTGACTGGATCTGAAGGGAACATTTATTTATGCCGTAGCAAACACAACCTAACTGCTATTTTGTCTGACAGAACAGCTTTGTTTATGTGCTTGTATAACCTCCTCTTCTGACAGCAGAACTTGGGGAGTTAGCCTTCTTAACAAACTGCCTATGCAATGCCAGCAGAAGACGTAACAATCCTGTTATTACAGGAACACAAAATTGGTTGAGGTTACTTCATTTTTCATTTATTGACTTAAGCAAAAATAACCCAGTGTTAAAACCTGAATATTATTTCGGAAATCACGAGAGATCACACTCTAGTTAGCTTTCAAAATTAAAGACAATTCTTTCATTTGGTAGTAATAGCTTTAGGGCACTGTAAATTTTCTGCAGTTTCTTTATAGGGTCCACAAAGACTGAGAAGGGTAATGATGCATGTCAGTCCCGGAGGAGGCTAGATAAACATAGTTTAAGATGAAATTGTTTCCTAGCAAAACAAGAATCATTAGATTACAGCTAGCAGAATCAACCAATTATGTAGATATATGAATGGAACAGATAAAGCAGTGGGCATTCTTCCCCAGCGGGAAGCCACTGTGGTTTTCAATTTCTGCTGAAAAGGGTCTTGACTTTAAAAGGAACAAAAAATAAAAATGCTAATAACCAAGTGAAAATTAGGAAGGGAGGCATTGCTCTTCTTCAGTGACATAATGCTGTTTCAGATATTTCTGGAATATTTCTGGGGAACAATATTCTGTTTTGAAAGTGCATTGTTAGGCTGTTACTCATCTTGTTTATAACTCCCCTTCCCCTTCCCAGGGAGTTCAGATGACTGTCCTACGAACAAAAGAGAAGATATAACAGTTCTTTTAAAATGACATCTTCTTAGTTCCCTGTTACGCCCTAAAATACATATATTATGCTCTCTTTTTTATATTTTGAGCAGAAAATTAATTAGAAGGAGTCAGTGGTCTTTGAGCCCCTCAGTGAATTAAGATTTGAAATTTCACTTGAAGCCACTGAGAGCCCCTTTGGTAGCCTTCCTCATGGCAAGATGACAAAAGGTTGGGGAAGGGAGGAGGAGGCCTCTAGGTTCTTCTCAAGAGTACATGAGCTGACCTTACAGGCAGAGAGCAGAGCTATGCGTTCATTTAGTCCCTGTTTTCCCCATAACTGCACTGCAAACTTGCTATCACATTTGTCATGTGGTTGATGAGTGTCTGTCTTTATACCAAATGTGTTTAATGAGATTCCATAGAAGGATAGATGACCCTGGAGACAGATTATATTAACTTAGGAGTCTGCAAGTTTGGCCAGGTCCTGACTGCTCCTGCGCAATCTTGAGTCTCAGCTTCTCCAAACATATGGAAATTAATCCTTACCAGCTGCTTACAAGGAAGGGAAAATCAAATTCACAAAGTAATTTGAACTTCTTGTTAACAAAAATCATCTATCAATGTATATTATTCATTATGGAAAAAGTAACCTGTCCACAATTTGCTTTCATTTTGCTTTTGATTAATTGTGTGTATCATGCATTGTCAACCAGGACTCCACAAGGAAGTACAATTAGCATTACCTATGTTAATCAAAGCTGATGGTTAACAGGAAGCTAGATGTCTATGCAGAATTCAGGAAAAAACTTGCTGACTGTACTAGTATGATCTATTTTAAAGAGAGCAACAATTGCTTAATTTCCCTAAAATTTTTAACTTCAAAGAACTAGCATGGAAAGCAAACAAAAATGAGAAGTAAAGATGATAAAGGAGCAAAAAATATATGCATGAGGGAAAGTGAAAGAAACAAAATGTTTGCCAGGGGAAGTGCAGAATTGAGACTGACCTCATAATAATGGTTTGCAGGCTTCTAATGATTCCATGCTTTAGGCCAAAGTTAAGTCACCGAGCTTTTTTTTTTTTTCTGTTATTTTCATCCTATGTCCATTCTTTTGATTAGACCCAAACCAACACCTTCAGTTTTCTATTTGTATACTCATTTCATACATTTTTATTATCTACTGTAAAAACTATGCTAAGTGTTATGCAGGATAGAAAAATATACAAGACATTCACCTGTTCTCAAAGAATCCAGATTAAAACTTAGACACAAATCACTCCTATTTAAGGAAGAGTGATTAAAAACAAAGAAACAAACAAACAAAAAACAAAAAACCAGCTAATACAGGAGCCCAGAGAAAGGGAAAAGATTTATATCCAGCTGGTGTGATCAGGAGAACCTTTTGAAGAATGTTTTTTCTATCTGACTCATGCTATTTCCCATTACTACTAGAAAAAAAAAAAAACACTCATTCCCTCTTCTACAGATAAATTGAGTAATGCAGAAATTAAGATAAATTGGTATGACAGCATCAAGTCTCAGACTATCTCTACTTCTAAGCAGCAAAAAACATTCTGTCCTTTTGGCTGGTTTCTGTTTTGTGAAGTCAGTCTTCAGGTCCGCTAGACATGTCTCAGTAAACAAGTGTTACTTCTGGCACAGGGGGTTGGGTTGTTGCCCTTTTAGACCTGGATGTTGAATGACTTCTTGCTCCCTACTGGATCTTGTTTGGGAGCTAACTTAAAAGGTTAATGCTGCTGGCCATCTGTAGTTATCGTTACTTAGGCTTGTGCTGGATGCCTGAATGATACAGACAGATTTTGCCTATGATGGTTAGAGGGACAAAGACAATCATTTAGCCACTAAGTATCTGAATGAGCATAAGACCTGATAACATACCTCAGGGATGGTGAACTAAGATTGCATATCAAGTATGTAGTGTGTACAATTTTTTCTCCCTTAAAAAGGTCTTTCTCAGTGTGTGATGCTCCTCTCCCTGTGTCCATGTCTTCACACGTACCCCAAAACCTAAAACACAATAAAATAGATATAAAAATAAATAAATAAGAAAAAAGAAAAAGAAAAAAAAGGTCTTTCTTCTTTTTAAAAGGAAGTATATGGCAAGATAAACAATTCAGTGCAATGATCTTTCTAGAGTAACAATAACATGGTTTATTGGAACTTTGTTCATATTCTCACTCATGTCAACAAACTTAGTCAACAAACATGAGTTTATTCTGATGGCGCTGCTTAAGATGTCAAAAAGGCTGAGAAAATTATGAAACAAGGCTGATCAGCATAACTATTCAAACAGGAAATTTTTTCCCATAGAAAGATTATTCCTCTTGTTTCTGAAGTTAATACTTTTTCTCTTTGATTGAGGAAAATAAGAAACTTTCGATATCTTAGCAATAAGATGCTACTTTTTATAGTGTTTACTTTATGCTAAGCACTTAATATACTTCGTTGAATTCTTACACCCACTGTACAACATTATCTTCATTTTCCAGATGATGAAATAGAGGCTCAGAGAATAAGTGTCTCAGTCAGGGAATAAATGCAGCTAGTTAGTGTTGGAGGCACCTCTCGAAACCTGTCTCACTTAACACCTGCACATGTTCCCATGGGATGCCAGGCCACAGAAACCCTTCAGGGAAACAGCCTTATCTAGAAGTTGCCTGGCCAGGAAGGGCATTCTCCCAGATCAAAACTCTGATAGGATTATCTTTTGCTAAGTGTTTATAATGGGATTAAGATTTGACCAGAGAGAAACATAAATTAAAGAATCAAAGAAAACTGAGCCACAGTTGTAATCCCAGGACTTTGGGAAGCCAAGGCAGATGGATCACCTGAGGTCAGGAGTTTGAGACTAGCCTGGCCAACATGGCAAAACACTGTCTCTACTAAAAATGTAAAAATTAGCCAAGCATGGTGGCACATGCCTGTAATCCAAGCTACTCAGGAGGCTGAAACAGGAGAATCACTTGAACCCAGGAGGTGGAGGTTGCAGTGACCTGAAATTGAGCCACTGCACTCCAGCCTGGGTGACAGAATGAGACTATGTATCAGATAAATAAATAAACAAAGAAAGAAAATAATTCAGGCCACCAAAAGTGGAAATAAAACCAAGGGAATGGCTTGCTAGCATACAATAATACTTAATTTGGTAGGCGATATTGTACAGCATTTTTATGTTTTTATGTGCCTAAAATATGTTGAAGTGTAGTGTTCATGACATCGTATACTTTCATGTGGCCTTATATGTTTACTCTGGAAGCCTTCCAGGCCAAGCTGAAGAGTCTCTATATTTGTGATGTTTCTGAGGAGTTTGGCAAGGATGAAGTTCATGAGCAGGCTGTTTCAGCTGTCCTTGCTCTGCTGACCTGCTCTTTTTCTGACTGGCTTTCCAACTTCCAGCCTTGAATTCTATCTTTTTCGTGGCAGATGTGTAGCTTTACACAAATCACTTACCCATTTATGATTTCAACTTCTAAATTGTAAAACAGAATGAAAATTCTCTTTCAAAGTTTTTGAAACTCTTAACATTTGATTAATTGCAACTTAAAGTTCTCTACATTTTTATAGAACAGATATGTATGTATGTCTTAATTTCAGTTAAATAATGTTTTAAAAAAATTATTAGTGAAATTTCAGCAGCCATCGAATCACTGTGAAGATTCTCAACTTGGTTATTCATCAGTTATCCAAAAAATTATTTATTCAATGGATTTAAACTCAGTTTATTATTTTAAAATTAACTTGTATGACTACTAAGTATAAAATTTTGTGTTCAAATTAAGGCATTTTTTATGTCCATAGATATTTTTCTGCATATACAAATCTACTTTTCTGAGGCTAAAAGACAGCATACTCTAAATTGCAATGTTATTTATTTAGCCTAAATATAAAACCATGGGCAATTAAGAAAAATAATATGAGAAAATCTTTATGTAAGGTCCTGATTTTCATCCTGTTTTCTTCCTTTTTACTGTATTTCACTTTTCCTTCTAAATGAAAATAAAATATTTAAGATGTTAACATCTTACACATGCATGATTTTTAAGATTTGCAAAAACACTTTCATATGCAGCAGAGTTACATCTTATGTGGGGACTGTATTGTGAAGCCATTTCACAAGGTAAAAATCACATATGGATAACATTACCCATAGCCCATAAAGAATACCATGAATAGTTTTATAAAAACAACCTTTTAAAATATCCATATGTATGAAGATAGTATCTATAGAGTGAAGAAAATGTAGTATACAACAAAGAATAGTATGCAAAATTTATTTCTCAAAATATTAATTGTATAAAAAAGGACATATAGTTATATATTTTAATTTCATGGGAGAATGCACATTATTTATATAACATAAAGGCAAACATGATGCTATTCCACTGTAGAGTTCTTACAGCATCCCTTGTAAGCTAGAATTATTAATTCCCTTTATAAAAGAAAATAATGCTTGGGGTAGTTTTAAAACTTGTCCAAAGCCTCAAAACTAGTAAGCTGCAAAGCTGTTTCCAACCTTCAGAACTGCAGGGACGGTTGTCTTTCTACTTCCTCATAATTGGCTCTGAATTTATGCTTGTCTCCTGCTGAAGTATTTTTATCAGCTTTGCTAAATTGAGCAATGTTTTTCAAAACAATTAATTTTCCTGGATAAAATTATCTTCTTCAATTCATTGATAGAATGAGGAAAATGCTATTATTATTTATTTTAAAAGTATCTGTTAATTAAAGGTAATCTCACCAGCTCATGAACTAATATTCGAAATCTGCTACTAAGCTGCTTTAAATGTGTGAGACTTTATAAGGGAGAGGTTTTATTGATAATATCTCCATTTTAAGAGAAAGTAGATATTTAACTGCCAATAAAAAATGTCACTATTTTCTTTCTTCTTTCCTTGACTCTGACCCAGAAACGAATTTTAAAATTTCTAAGAAAATCTGCATCAGTTGATATAGATCATGGTGATTCATATCTTGATTCTTATCCATCTGATACATAAAGCCTCATTGCCAGAGAAACTGTATAAAATCTCTATACTGAGCCCTGTCCAGTGCCATTTGTTTTCTTGGTCATTTGCTGCTTTCTTTGCTGTTTCTTTGGGGAGTAACAGCAGTTTGTATGCTTTAGGGGTGAACATTCTACTGAAAAACTCAGAAGAATGATGAATTTTAGTCTGCCCAAAGACCAAGACATGGGGTTACAAACCTTGACCTCATTGTCCAATTAACAGTCTGGATGTGAAACCAGACAGTTATACCCTAACATCTTTAGCCACGTCTTCCACACAGGAACTAGCATAGTGACAGATTTGGACATGTAAAATAAATAAATAATGCAGCTGTAAGTATATAATGTGGAAGCTGTAAATACATACATTCATTGATTATGTATTCAAAATTAAGAAGTCATGCTTATATAATTTTTCCTATTCTAACAGCTTCTAATATTGCTTTTCCAAAGCAAAAAAAAATGCCTGCTAGAAGTAGGCCCTTACCATCTTCTTAGCAATTTCTCTTGTAAAATCTTTCTACACATTGCACTACACAAACAGTTTTAGTCTTGATAGTTACTTCAACTCTTTATTCTTCAGAAGAGAAATTGAGGCCTCCCAGTGTTATATACTTTCGGCAGGAATATTTAGAACTGAGACTAGAATGAAATTTGTGTTAATTCATTGATATAAGAAGAGGTATTCAGAACCAACTGCATCCAGGAATTTTTGCTCTTTTTACTACACTCACTACTGTTGTTTTCACTACAACAATCAGGTTGGAATACAGTTTTATTAGAAAATGTGAAATAAGGCTGGGCATGGTGGCTCATACCTGTAATCCTGACACTTTGGGAGGCTGAGGCAGGAAGATTGCTTGATCCTAGGAATTCAAGACCAGCCTGGGCAAGGTGGTGAAACCCATCTCTAAAAAAAATTTTTTTTAAATTAACCATATGCGGTAGTGTGCACCTGTAATCCCAGCTACTTGCAAGGCTGAGGTCGGAGGATGATTTAAGACCAGGAGATCAAGGTTGCAGTGAGCCATGATCGTGCCACTGCACTCCAGCCTGGGTAATAGAGTGAGACCCTGACTCTAAATAAATAAATAAGCTAATGGTATTTAAGTCCTGTATATGAGAGATTTCAGATCCCAGTCAATGTGAATCTTGCTAATGGTGATTCTCAGGAAGACAATTTGCAGAAGCTGCCTTCTAAGCTGCCTGGCTGAAGTAAGACCAAGGTAGGTGGTAAGCAAAGAGATTTGGGGCAAGTAAGCCTTTGTTGTCTCACCATATCTTTTCTTTAGAAGAAAAGAGTCATTTTCCCTAAAAAATCAGCACTAAAAGAATAGAAAAACATGCAGGAAGACACAGGAATTCTAGATTGTGGTCTCCCAGTCACAGGCATGTCATCTGTGCAGTCACACAGGATCCAGCACTTAGAAGGGCCCGACACATGATTTAATGCTCTCCAGTTGCCATCTTGGAATTCTTAAAAAGTCTTTAACAAGGGGTCCCTGATTTCCATTTTTCACTGGACCATGTAGTCTTCCTTGTCCTTGCTTCTCTTAACAGGGTCTGTACTACCTTGCCCCACCACAACTCTGACTTTTCTCACCCTCTCCTGCTTTCTTTCCACTTGGGCGCCACGGCTAGGACCTGTTTCTTATATCTGAACACATCCTTAATGTAGATCTGGTTTGTGTGATAAATTCTCCCTCTGGAATTTAACTTCCAGTGGACTCACTTGGAAAAATGGGATACTGTTATACAACTTGCTTTTTCTATTTAATAGACATGTTTTTATATCAGTAAATACAAACCTGCCTTGCTTGTTTTTTTAGCAGTAAAATCTATATATGGCCCACATACCCCCCGGGGGTCCCGTGGGCCCCTAGAAATCTGGGTAAACTTAGTCCAAACCCCAACTCCACAGTCCTGTGAGAGAAATTCCATGCTTACCGCTAGCTCCTGCCCTGACTTCTCCAGGCTCCTCCACTGCCATGCATGTGCCATCTGCACACGATACCTCTATTTGCCCCATACTAGTCAGGATGAAGCTCTCAACTGCCTCATGAGTTCCACAGGATATGTCATAACATGCATTTTGTGCTTTTTTGTGTGTACTTTACTGAAGATTTGGAGATACCCAGGCTGAGGGGAGAAGTTCCTATCAGGGATAGATGGTTCTGTACAACCTATCTGATCTCTTTCTCTTTCTCCCTCATCCTCCCTCTTTCTCCAAAGTAATAAGTACATTTCTATTCTTGTTTTGCATAAACGTTTTCAACAGTGTTAACGTCTTGTCAGGGTCTCACACTCTACCTGATGCATTTTCCCAATCAAATGTAGTTCCCATCCTAAGAGAAATGTTGATTAAAACCACTTTATAACAATAGTTTAAATTGTTAGCAGCAGTTTTCCAAAAAAGGTAAAAATGCAGAGGCTTTCTTGTTATGATTTACACTTCATGATTTCTGGAATTTTTATACTAAAGATAAAGTCATATTAAAATGACCTGCATTTTTCAAACTGGACATGAATATAAGGTCCAGACATTACTGCCTTATTCTAAAGTCCTTTGTTTTCCTTTTTTTCCTTTGTCTCTAAAAATATTTGTTAGTTATAAAAGAAACTTTATTTTTCCAGGTCACAGAGGAAACATTTTCTATTTGCTTTTTTAAAATGTGTAAATAAAATGCTGCATTTTTCAATCTTAGAAGCTTGGTGGGAAAATATATTAAGGTTCAAAACAATATCAGAAAGCCCTTACCTGTCAGTTTCCATCATAACATGTATACTAATTAAGTATTTTTCATAAATGTTATATTTTGAAGAGATGCTTTCATCAGCTGGTAGCATAGTTTTAATTTACTAAACACTTTTGAACTGATTTATTTAGACCTTGTTGATACGTACTACTTCATTACAAATAGACGTGATAATATATGGGTTTGATCTCATTATGCAAATAGCTTTTCCAATGCAGTTGTTTAGGAGAATCAGGCAGTCTCTTGAGAGAATGAATGATTTACATAACTGTTCTCCATTAGCCAGTACTTCATGCATGGCCAGTCATTTCCTTCTCTTAATTGGAAACTAGCCAATTAGCCTGTATGTAATTAGTTTGCATATCAAACAAATGAACTATTGAATGAAATGCTATGTAATGTAGTACCAATTAGGGTCAATTTTCTGGAGTAAACAAGCTCATAATCAGCACCCCCTCAGCTCCAAATAAAAGGGAAATACAAAATTTTTAAATACTAAAAATGTATGTTAACCTCACACCATATCTAAATATTAACTTAAAATGAATCATAGACCTAAAGTTATCAGACTTTTTGAAAAAGAAAAAATTGTTGTGACTTTAGGCTAAGCAGAGATTTCTTAGATACAACATTAAAAACATACTTATAAACAAAAAAATAATTGGACTTCATCAAATTTTACATTTGGTTTTCTGAACATTAAGAGAGTGAAAAGATAAGCCATAGTTGGAGAAAAATATTTGCAAATCATGTAGTTGATAATGGGGCTAGTATGTAGAGTGCAAGAGAACTCTAAAATCACAAGAAAACAAACCAACTTTTAAGAATTGGGCAAAAGATTTGAGCAAACAATTCCCCTGCCCCTCAAAAAAGTATACAGAATGCAAACAAGCACATGAAAACATGCTCAACATTATTAGTTATTAGAAAATGCAAGTTAAAACCACAGTGAGCTGCTGCTATGCACCTATAAAAATGACTAAAATTAAAATGTGCCAGTTATCTATGGCCCAAGCAGAAACCCTTCAAGATAATTATAACTGAAGCTGTACTACAAGAGGTCTAAACATCTACAGTTTTTGTACCTGCATAGTACAAAAACTCAGAACTCCTCCCTCAGAATTCTTAACTAAAGGTCTAAGTACCCCTACAATATGTAAGACTGGCCTTTGAAAGGCCCAGTGGTATATGTACATACACTATTGTATTTCTTAGGAAAAAGGAAACAGGGATATCATCAAGTTTTCAATAAAGTAATTTAACAAAAACAGCAACAAAAAAAAGTTTAAGAATCCCCCCCAAACAATAACCTAATTGGGCTAAACAACACAGAGAGTTCAATGAAGCAACCATGAAACCACTTGATAGGAAGAGGTGTAGGTAAAAATAAGCACCCTGGGAACAAAAACCCATCATTGAAAATTATAACGCCTACAGGAAAATTTCTGCTATGTGAGATAGTCAAAAGACCATACATTGGTAGAATTCACAAATGATAAAATATAAATAAGACAGCATTCCTTATTTAAAACAAATGTCTAAATTTCTCAAGGAGATATTATAGTAAATAGCATCCCAGAATCAGGAACATAAAGTTACCAAACAAGAGCAGGAATGCATGAAAATGGGCCAATTGGAAATCATACAAATGAAAAAAAACCTGAAAGTAAAAACAATCTTAATAAATAAAATAAAGAGTAAACTAGACATATTCTTTTTTTTTTAATTGTACTTTAGGTTCTGGGATACGTGTACAGATCATGCAAGGTTGTTGTATAGGTGCATACACAACCAGGTAGTTTGCTGTCTCCATTCCCCCTTCATCTATATCTGGCATTTCTCCTCAGGTTGTCCCTCCCCACCCTTCCCAACCCCCATTGTCCCTCCCCTAGTCCCCCACAACTGACTCCAGTGTGTGCTGCTCCTCTCCCTGAGTCCACGTGTTCTCATTGTTTGACACCTGCCTATGAGTGAGAACATGCGGTGTTTGGTTTTCCATTCTTGTGTCAGTTTGCTGAGAATGATGGTTTCTAGATTAATCCAGGTCCCTGCAAAGGACACGAACTCATCGTTTTTTATGGCTGCATAGTATTCTATGGTGTATATGTGCCACATTTTCTTTGTCCAGTCTATCATCGATGGACATTTGGGTTGGTTCCAGGTCTTTGCTATTGTACTCAGTGCTGCAATGAACATACGTGTGCATGTGTCTTTATAATAGAATGATTTATAGTCCTTTGGGTATAATCCCAGTAATGGGATTGCTGGGCCAAATGGAATTTCTATTTCTAGATCCTTGAGGAATCACCACACTGTCTTCCACAATGGTTGAACTAATTTATACTCCCACCAACAGTGTAAAAGTCTTCCTATTTCTCCACATCCTCTCCAGCCTCTCTTGTCCCCAGATTTTTTAATGATCACCGTTCTAACTGGCTTGAGATGATACCTCAATATGGTTTTGATTTGCATTTCTCTAATGACCAGTGATGATGAGCATTTTTTCATGTTTGTTGGCCTCATATATGTCTTCTTTTGAGAAGTGTCTGTTCATATCCTTCGCCCACTTTTGAATGGGTTTGTTTGTTTTTTTATTCTTGTATATCTGTTTTAGTTCTTTGTAGATTCTGGTTATTAGCCCTTTGTCAGATGGGTAGATTGCAAAATCTTTTTCCCATTCTGTTGGTTTGCTGGTTCGCTCTAAAGATTGTTTCTTTTGCTGTACAGAAGCTCTGAAGTTTAATTAGATCCCATTTGTCTATCTTCGCTTTTGTTGCCATTGCTTTTGGTGTTTTAGTCATGAAGTCTTTGCCTATGCCTAAGTCCTGGATGGTTTTACCTAGGTTTTCTTCTAGTGTTTTTATGGTGTTAGGTTTTCTGTTTAAATCTTTAATCCATCTGGAGTTAATTTTGGTGTAAGGTGACAGGAAAGGGTCCAGTTTCTGCTTTCTGCACATTGCTAGCCAGTTTTCCCAACACCATTTATTAAACATGGAGTCCTTTCCCCATTGCTTGTTTTTGTCAGATTTGTCAAAGATCAGATGGTTGTAGATTTGTGGTGTTGCTTCCGAGGCTTCTGTTCTGTTCCATTGGTCTATGTCTCTGTTTTCGTACCAGTACCATACTGTTTTGATTACTGTAGCCTTGTAGTATAGTTTGAAGTCTGGCAGCATGATCCCTCCAGCTTTGTTCTTTTTGCTTAGGATTGTCTTGGCTGTGCGGGCCCTCTTGTGGTTCCATATGAAATTTAAAGTGTTTTTTTCCAGTTCTGTGAAGAAGGTCATTGGTAGCTTGATTGGGATAGCATTGAATCTGTAAATTACTTTGGGCAGTATGGCCATTTTCACAATATTGATTCTTCCTAAGCATGAGCATGAAATGTTTTTCCATCTGTTTGTGTCCTCTCTTATTTCATTGAGTAGTGGTTTGCTTGAAGAGGTCCTTTACATCCTTTGTTAGTTGTATTCCTAGGTATTTTATTCTCTTTGTAGCAACTGTGAATGGGAGTTCGCTCTTGATTTGGCTCTCTGTCTGTTATTGGTATATAGGAATGCTTGTGATTTCTGCACATTGGTTTTGTGTCTTGAGACTTTGCTGAAGTTGCTTATCAGTTTAAGGAGATTTTGGGCTGAGACGATGAGGTCTTCTAAATATACAATCATGTCATCTGCAAATAGAGACAATTTGACTTCCTCCTTTCCTAATTGAATATCCTTTATTTCTTTTTCTTGCCTGATTGCTCTGGCTAGAACTTCCAATACTATATTGAATAGGAATGGTGAGGGGGGGCATCCTTGTCTAGTGCCTGATTTCAAAGGGAATGCTTCCAGCTTTTGCCCATCCAGTAAGATATTGGCTATGGGTTTGTCATAAATAGCTTTTATTATTTTATGATACATTCCATTGATACCTAGTTTATTGAGACTTTTTAGCATGAAGAGCTGTTGAATTTTGTCGAAGGCCTTCTCTGCATCTATTGAGATAATCATGTGGTTTTTGTCTTTGCTTCTGTTTATGTGATGGATTACGTTTACGGACTTGCATATGTTGAACCAGCCTTGCATCCCTGGGATGAAGCCTACTTAATCATGATGAATAAGCTTTTTGATATGCTGTTGCATTTGGTTTGCCAGTATTTTATTGAAGATTTTTGCATTGATGTTCACCTGGACTCTTTTTGATTGGTAGGCTATTGATTGCTGCCTCAACTTCAGCCCTTGTTATTGATCTATTCAGGGTTTCAACTTCTTCCTGGATCCATTTCTTCCAGATTTACTGGTTTATGTGCATAGAGTTGTTTGTAGTATTCTCTGATGGTAGTTTGTATTTCTGTGGAATCAGCAGTGATATCCCCTTTATCATTTTTTTGTTGCATCTATTTGATTCTTCTCTCTTTTCTTTTTTATTAGTCTGGCTAGCAGTCTATTTTGTTGATCTTTTCAAAACACCAGCTCCTGGATTTATTGATTTGTTGAAGGGTTTTTTGTGTCTCTATCTCCTTCAGTTTGGCTCTGATCTTAGTTATTTCTTGCCATCTGCTAGCTTTTGAGTTTTTTTGATCTTGCACCTCTAACTCTTTCAATTTTGATGATAGGGTGTTGATTTTCGATCTCTCCTTGTTTCTCATGTGGGCATTTATTGCTATAAATTTCCCTCTTGACACTGCTTTAAAGGTGTCCCAGAGATTCTGGTAAGTTGTGTCTTCTTTCTGATTGGTTTTTAAGAACATCTTTATTTCTGCCTTCATTTAATTGTTTATCCAGTGAACACTCAGAAGAAAGTTGTTCAGTTTCCAAGTAGTTGTGCAAATTTGAATGAGTTTCTTAATCCTGAGTCCTAATTTGATTGTGCTATATGGTCTGATAGACTGTTTGTTATGATTTCCATTATTTTGCATTTGCTGAGGAGTGATTTGCTTCCAATTATGTGGTCAATTTTAGAGTAAGTGTGATGTGGTGCTGAGAAGAATGTATATTCTATGGATTTGGGGTGGAGCATTCTCTATATGTCTATTAGGTTCACTTGGTCCAGCTCTGCATTCAAGTCCTGGATGTCCTTGTTAATTTTCTGTCTCATTGATCTGTCTAATATTTATAGTGGAGTGTTGAAGTCTCCCACTATTATTGTGTGAGAGTCTAAATCTCCTTTTAGGATGTTAAGAACCTGCTTTATGTATCTGGGTGCTCCTGTGTTGGGTGCATATATATTTAGGATAGTTAGCTCTTCTTGTTGGATTGATCCTTTTACCATTATGTAATGCCCTTCTTTGTCTCTTTTGATCTTTGTTGGTTTGAAGTCCATTTTATCAGAGACTAGGATTCCAACCCCTGCTTTTTTTTTTGTTCTCCATTTGCTTGGTAAATCTTCTTCCATCCCTTTATTTTGAGTCTATGTGTGTCTTTGCACATGAGATGTGTTTCCTGAATACAGCACACCAATGGGTCTTGACTTTTTATCCAGTTTGTCAATCTGTGTCTTCTGATTGGGGCATTTAGGCCATTTACATTCAATGTTAATATTATTATGTGTGAATTTGATCCTGCCATTTTGTTACTGGCTGGTTTTCTTGTCCATTGGTTGACTCATTTTCTTCACTGCATTTTTGGTCTTTGCCATTTGGTGTGCTTTTGCAGTGGCTGGTACTTGTTCCTTTCTGTGTTTAGTGTTTCTTTCAGGAGCTCTTATAAGGCAGGTCTGGTGGTGATGAAATCTCTCAGTAATTGCTTGTCCATAAAGGATTGTATTTTTCCTTCATTTATGAAGCTTAGTTTGGCTGGATATGAGATTCTGGGTTGAAAGTTCTTTTCTTTAAGGATGTTGAATATTGGCCCCCACTCTCTTCTGGCTTGTAGAGTTTCTGCCTAGAGATCCACTGTGAGTCTGATTGGCTTCCCTTTGTGGGTGACCTGACCTTTCTCTCTGGCTGCCCTTAGTATTTTTTCCTTCATTTCAACCCTGGTGAATCTGACAATTATGTGCCTTGGGGTTGTTCTTCTTGAGGAATATCTTTGTGGAGTTCTCTGTATTTCTTGGATTTGGATATTGGACTGCCTTGCTAGGCTGGGGAAGTTCTCCTGGATAATATCCTGGAGAGTGTTTACTAGCTTGGATTCATTCTCCCTGTGATATTCAGGTACACCAATCAAGCGTAAATTAGGTCTTTTCACATAATCCCATATTTTTTGGAGGCTTTGTTCATTTCTTTTCACTCTTCTTTCTCTTGTCTTGCCTTCTCATTTTATTTCATTGAGTTGATCTTCAATCTCTGATATCCTTTCTTCTGCTTCATCAATTTGGCTATTAAAACTTGTATTTGCTTCATGTAGTCTCGTGCTGTGTTTTTCATCTCTGTTGAGTCATTTATGTTCTTCTCTAAGCTGGTTATTCTAGTTAGCATTTTATCTAACCTTTTTTCAAAGTTTTTAGTTTCTTTGCATTGGGTTAGAACGTGTTCCTTTAACTCAGAAAAGTTTGTTATTACTCACTTCTGAAGACTGTTTCTGTCAATTTGTTGAACTCTTTCTTGGTCATGTTATATTCCTGTGTTGGTGAGGAGTTGTGATTCCTTGAAGGAGAAGAGGCATTCTGGTCTTTTTCCATCTTCTTGGATTTATCTAGCTCTGATCTCAGGGAGCTGCTTCATGAGGTCACTTGACTGCCTGTCAAGGCAATACTGAGTTTCCAAGGACTCCTTCAGGTTGCTAGATAGGCTTCCTGTGTCTTTTTTGTTTACGCTGGGATGTTAGGCCCACCTCTTTAATGGTGGGCACCCCTCATACCACTGACCTGGAGGCACTGCTGGGTTATCAAGGACACTGTCCATTGCTACCTAGGCTTCCTGTGTTTCTTATTAAATCATGAAGCCTAGTCCCGCCTCTTTAATGATGGGTTGCCCCTTTCCTCCACAGAGCTGGGTCATTCAGGGTTCAGCTCAGAGTGAGGCACTGACTGCAAAACCTGCTAGAGTTAGTGCTTCAGCCTGCTGGGGTTTGTGGGGGAGGGGAGGGACACGCCCGGCCGTACCATGTGTCTTCCTGCTTTCAGCTCCCTCTCTCTCTGGGAGAGGGAGGGGGCCATAGCTCAGTCCACAGGCTAGCCGGGCTGGCTTATGGGCTTATGCATTTGCTCAGATCTGTGTGACAATCTGGGACACAGTCCTGGATTATTATTGAACTCTGTGCTTGTGATTCCCGGCACTTGACTGGCAAAGATCCCCTGTTCTGTGGATTGCTGAGGCTTTGGGGGAAGTGCTGTATCTGGACCGGGGTGCTGGAGGAGAGCCCCCAGCTCACCCATCAGATCCACTTTCTCGGTGAAGCAGCACCCCTCCCCACCTCAGTGTGCCCTGCCTGGGCTTTGCTCACAGTCCAACCAGACCCGTTGAAATGAACCTGGTTCCTTGGCTGGAGCTAGGAGATCTCTCAATTTCTGTGTCTCTCTTGCTGGGTGTTGCACACCGGAGTTGTCTCTATTTGGCCATCTTGTTCTCTGACATATTCTTTAATACTGCACACCAAACTATCTTAGAGTCAGCTTCTCAGGAAATACAACCTGTGACAGACAGCAACCACCAAACATGCCTGGTTGCTCAACTATCATAGGGCATAAGGAAGATTGTAGGAAAGGACTACACTCAGAATAGTCCATGAGAAATAAAGGGAGAAGAGGAAGACAGATCACTTTAATTGCTAGGATACACTTCTCTTTCATTGGTCAAAATCTGCTGCATTGGGCAACACCTCCACACTTCTAAGTCAGGTCATTCAACCACTCTAGGTGGCCACTGGGGAAGGCTTTCACAAGGGGGCTCCTAAATGGTAGTGGCAACAGCAGCCAGAAATTCTGACCATAGGAATGGCATGATTGATTGATATTGTTACCCCAGTCAGAAAGAACAGCAGGTGACTGAGTAGACAGGACTGACGAGAGGTGGGATGAAACCTGAACTATGAGTAGAAACGTGCCTATGCTTATACTGTTCTTTCTGAACAATTATATATTTTTATATATGGTTATATAGAGACCTAGTTATATATTTATCCTAACATGAAGTACTTACATCTCCCATCCAATTGTGGGAGATAGAGAAAACAGAATAGTAAGAGTGGTAAAAATAATACTAGTAATAATGACAATAAGTTGTATACTTGTATAGTGCTTTGCAACTAACAAAAATGGAAAGAGATACTTTCATAGAGGAAGCATGTGAGGCATTTTCCCTCTATTCACCCCAAAGCATTTAATTTTATTATTTCTCTCAGCAAATGGGAGAATTTAATGACTGGGATAAATGATTTTCCCAATGGAAAGCTAGGAAGAAGCCATAGAAACCCAGATTTTGAAGACTAACCGCCTCATCTTACAAATTAGGAAGCAAATCCAGAGACAGAAAATGAGTTCTGTGTCAGCTTTTGATTTAGGAGGAAATGATTATGAAAGAAGTGATTGTATTCATGTTAAAATTAAGTGGTGTCCTCATTAAAACTCCCATCTCTTAGGACAGGACAGGCATGGGTGGAGACTTATTTACTGAATACCTATTATGTTCCATGGATTTCACATCCATTACATCCTCTAATTAACTGATTTATCTTCACGAAATCCTAGGAGGTAGATATCATTTTACCTATTAATTAAGAGGTTTAGTGGCCTGTGCAAGGCCAGATTAATAATTAGCAGCTTCTGAAATCAAACCCTGATTAAGAACCTCACACTGACTCTAGAGGTGAAGCAGTTAAAGAATACCGAAGCTAAGAACAATGAAATCATGTTTTCATTTTAAAATGCTGTTTCCACATCCCTTTCATTTTAAATGTGTTAGACACATCAAACATTATAGAACAATGGCTTGCCCCAAGTAAATAAAAGCTCAATTTTCTGTTTGAGTCAATAAAATGCTGACATATGTAGAAGCAAAAAAACATCCTGGAGAGACACGTTTCTAAATCTCCTCACCACTGCCTGGCTCAGAGGTACCAAAGTCCTCCTACCTCAGTGTCTGTCTGTGTAAAATGAGGGTATTCTGCTTCTGGTCTTCAGGCTCTAAAAAAAACAAAAGAAAACTTAACAAAACAAAACAAAAAACCCCACTACAGGCCTGCATGGTCTCCCCCATCCACCCCTCAAGGCAAACCTTTAAAACATCCCAGAATAGAAACACGAATAGGTAGTGAGCACAGACGCATTGAAATATGACCCAATTCAAACACAGGAAGTACAGTTGCTTCGGTGGGTTGGAGCAAGTCACAGTGAGCCTTCTGACCCATTTGCCTCTGTTGTCGAGATTAATTGGTGTATACCGGCCAGTTGCACTGCCCATGGATACTACTGTTTAGCATAGTCATAACTCAGGTATTCCTTGGAAAAAGCATGAAACAATACCTTTAGTTATGACTGATCACTCACAGGGAATATGTAATTTTTGTCCTTGCTAACTCACTGGCTTTTTCATTCCTCCAGTCTTCCATCTCTTCTCTTTTTCTCTCATGCTTAACAAGTATCAAGCATAGTTCTAAGTACTTCACATATAGTAACTTATTTAGTCCTCACAACAACCCTGAGATAGGTATATTGTTATCCTCATTTTTAGAGATTAGCAGTGGTATACAAATAAGTTAAATAAACATCCTTAGTCACACAGTAAGTACTTCTGAGGGCCATGATTTGACCCCATGCAGCCTGCTCCAGAGTCCATGCCCGTAATCACATATGCTATTCAGGTATCACTTAAAATCATAAACTGCATATGCTTCCTACTTCCCAGTCTTGGTTAACAATGTGCATGTTTATTGATAAAGGTCGCTAAAAATACTTGGCTCAATCCAAAGCACCTTAGTCAGCTTTTAGCTAATTTACAAGTCTGTAAGATACTTATGGGTGAAATTGCTAGTTCCAAACAGCACTGCTTTACTTTAGACTGGGTTTCAGTTGTGGCTGGCATTGTGGACCTATTTGATTGACTCATTCTTCATCTCCAGCCTGAAGTTCACCTGCAGCCTTTCAGCATTCCACGTTCCAGCCACACCATGTAACCTGCTCCATGTTTCTGCCTGTGTGCCTGATCTGTGCTATTCCCACTGCCCATAGTGCCCTTTTCTTCCTTCTGGACCTTGGAAACATATTTCCATCCTTCCAGCCTTACTGTGCCAGCCACTGGGGAGTGATGGTAACATTACAATAACTTACTTATGCATCCTTTGCCCCTCCAGATTGAACTTCTCTTGAAGATATAATGATGCTTTATTCTTTTGGTATTATTTCCCTATTTAATACCCTAGTAATTTGGGAGGTCAAGGCAGGTAGATTGCCTGAGCTCAGAAGTTCGAGACCAGCCTGGGTAACATGGTGAAACCCTGTCTCTACTAAAAAACAAAAAATTAGCTGGACATGTTGGCCCATGCCTATAGTCCCAGCTACTCAGGAGGCTGAGGCACATGAATTCCTTGAAACTGGGAGGCAGAGGTTGCAGTGAGCCGAGATAGTGCCACTGCACTCTGCACTCCAGCCTGAACAACAGAGCAAGATTCTGTCTCAAAAAAAAAAAAAAAAAAAGATGTAATACCTTAAATGCGATGAAAACCCTTTTGAAGGTATCTGGCATTAAAACACATTAATAATTCCTTTTAGGAAAGAGTTGTCCTGAGCTGAGTTCATAATCCTCTTACTTTCACTGTAAGACCTTCAACCTCTAAGGTAAGAAGCAGTGTGAGCAGTTAAATTAGCTGGGTTGTGATACACTCTCAAGTGACACATCAGCCACATCCACAGAGAGCGTTGCAGCTTTGACGGCCCTCCATAATGATCCCAGTTTGGTGCACAGGGGATGGATAATTTTTACTCCTTCATCAACCAGCCATTGAGTGTAGGCTATCCTAAGGGAGCATGACATTGACAATGACAAATGCTGAACAAAGGTGACATTGAGGGCTGTTTTCTGATAATAATCATGGCAGGCAAGGGAGTAAGTCTGCATCATTTCTGAAGGGGGATGTGGGGGGCACATCACAATGTCTACTCCAATATGCCTCTGTACAGTTCAGATCTAATTATTTGTATGAATTCTAGGAGTCTCCTTCAGGACACTGGTGTGCTTCTTTTTCTGGAGGAAATTTAAAAAGAGAACGTTAATAGGGTGAACTACAGCTCCACTGCTGCTGCTACTCAATTTATACTCATCATCTCTCTTCACATTGTCTCCTTCAGCTAGCATTTCTGCTGGTCTCAGTGGCTCCCCCAGTGGCATGACTCACTCCCGCATCCTTTAGAAATCTGAGCCCTTTGAGCACTCTGCCCTTTGCAGACCATGGTTGCTGTCTAAAGAGACACTCAAGCGAACCATGTAAGAATAAAACATATTTCTTCCTGCCCTCGTTGTGAAGCATTAGCCTAACTTCAGTTTCAGTTAACCCTGACCAGATGATTACTTCTTTGCCCGGGTGGCAGTATCAGAGTTCAGTGTGACTCTTGATGTTTCCTCTGGTGGAAGGGTTCCTCCTTTGGAACTGGGACCCCTAGACACACAGAACTCAAAGCTGTGGGGATGGGAACCACAAACTCCTCAAGTGGGTGCTGGGGAGTGATAGTAAACAAGCCACTCCTGCTTCCACCCCTCAGTCCTTGCCCATGCATTCTTACCTGTTAACAAAACAGTCTCATATTATACTTGCTGATTCAGAGTGTGCACTGTATCCTGGAGGATGGCCATCCATCCTCTGAGCTGGTGCTTCGGCAGCGTTATCCTCTCAGCTGTGCTGTCAGCAGGGTGAGCGATTGCTCTTCCAGGCCAGCACCTTCTAGATGATGGAGAATGTGATATGCCCTCACCGTCACACCTTTTTTGCTGTAAAGTAGGTCCCTTGGTCTGATGCAGTGTTCTCTGGAAACTCTTGTTGGTGGATCATACACTCTGTAAGACCGTGGATAGGTCCTCTGACCAGGAAAAAGAAACTCATGCCAGGAATATATGTCTACTCTTGTCAAAATGAATCACCAGCTCATCCAGACTGAAGGGGCATAATGTAGTCAACTTGTCACTAAGTGGCTTATTTAGTGATGTTGCTACAATAAAGACATAGAGTTGTTATCTGTTGCTGGCAGAAGGGACCTTTGGCAATGGCAATAATAGACCGGCCAGGGTAAGCAGAAGTGGATGCTATTGGGCCCATGTTGTTAGGTCCTGCTACCATGACAATGCCACTCCTGTGCTCCTTATGCCAGTGTTACATGGCCATTGACAGTAGCTAGTTGGTGTCAACTGTCTGAGTTGTTTTTGGCTACCTGGCTGTGAACTGCCTCTTCAGTGATGGGTCCTTTCTAGTAGATATTGCATGTGATAAAAAAAAGTCCTCACACAACATGCTCACTCCCATATCTTCATCCACATGCCTCCTTATTTCCAATATTACAACCTTTCTCTTTCTGGACCTCTTATCAGCTGGCCAAAACATTTTCCACTGCCTGTGTGTCTTGTGCCCTTGCAGTAGTTCTCTTTGCTCATAAAGTTGATAACCTGTTGCACCAAAGTGCGGCCCATTGACCACACCCAAGTTAGGCTGTAAAGCAACCACCATCCAATTCTAACTTATACCTACATGCTGAGCCATTCCATATGTGAACCTTTTCTATCAGCTGAGCATGAGATGTCCCCTGCAGCTCTAAGAGTAAACTCGGGGGTCAGGTGCGGTGGCTCACGCCTGTAATCCCAGCACTTTGGGAGACCGAGACAGGTGAATCACGATGTCAGGAGACTGAGATAGATTAAAGTGCAGAAGGTATCTTTTTTTATTATACTTTAAGTTCTGGGGTACATGTGCAGAACATGTAGGTTTGTTACATAGGTCTTCTAAATATACAATCATGTCATCTGCAAATAGAGACAATTTGACTTCCTTTTTTCCTAATTGAATACCCTTTATTTCTTTCTCTTGCCTGATTGGCCTGGCCAGAACTTCCAATACTATGTTTAATAAGAGTGGTGAGAGAGGACATCCTTGTTTTTGTTGGTTTTCAAAGGAATGCTTACAGCTTTAGCCCATTAAGTATGATATTGGCTGTGGGTTTGTCATAAACAGCTCTTATTATATTGAGATATATTTCATCAATACCTAGTTTATTGAGAGTTTTTAGCATGAAGAGCTGTTAAATCTTGTCGAAGGCCTTCTCTGCATCTACTGAGATAATCATGTGGTTTTTGTCATTGGTTCTGTTTATGTGATGGATTACATTTATAGATTTGCCTATGTTGAACCAACCTTGCATCCAGGGGATAAAGCTGACTTGATCGTGATGGGTAAGCCTTTTTATATGCTGCTGGATTCAATTTGCCAGTATTTTATTGAGGATTTTCACATCAATGTTCATCATGGATATTGGCCTGAAATTTTCTTTTTAGTTGTGTCTCTGCCAGGTTTTGGTATCAGGATGATGCTGGCCTCATAAAATGAGTTAGGGAGGATTCCCTCTTTTTCTATTATTTGGAATCATTTCAGAGGCAATGGTTCCAGCTCCTCTTTGTACTTCTGGTAGAATTTGGTTGTGACATCTGGTCCTGGACTTTTTTTGGTTAGTAGACTATTAATTGCTGCCTCAACTTCAGAACTTGTTATTGGTCTATTCAGGCATTCAACTTCTTCCTGGTTTAGTCTTGGGAGGATGTTAAGTGTCCAGGAATTTATCCATTTCTTCTAGATTTTCTGGCTTATTTGCATAGAGGTGTTTATTCTCTGATAGTAGTATGCATTTCTGTGGGATCGGTGGTGATATACTTTTTATCATTTTTTTACTTGCATCTATTTGATTCTTCTCTCTTTTCTTCCTTATTAGTCTGCTGCTGGTCTATCTATTTTGTTGATCTTTTCAAAAAACCAGCTCCTGGATTCATTGACTTTTTAAAGGGTTTTTTGTGTCTCTATCTCCTTCCATTCTGCTCTGATCTTAGTTATTTATTGTCTTCTGCTAGCTTTTGAATTTGTTTGATCTTGCTCCTCTAGTTCTTTTAATTGTGACAATAGGGTGTCGATTTTAGATCCTTCCTCACTTCTCATGTGGGCATTTAGTGCTATACATTTCCCTCTAGACACTGCTTTAAATGTGTCCCAAAGATTCTGGTACCTTGTGTCTTTGTTCTCATTGGTTTTGAAGAACATCTTTATTCCTGCCTTCCTTTTATTATTTATCCAGTAGTCATTCAGGAGCAGGTTGTTTAGTTTCCATGTAGTTGTGCGGTTTTGAGTGAGTTTCTTAATCTTGAGTTCTAATTTAATTGCACTGTGGTCTGAGAGACTATTATGATTTCCATTCTTTTGCATTTGCTGAGGACTGTTTTACTTCCAATTATGTGGTCAATTTTAGAGCAAGTGCGATGTGGTGCTGAGAAGAATGTATATTCTGTGGATTTGGGGTGGAGAGTTCTGCAGATGTCTATTAGGTCTGCTTGGTCCAGATATCCTTGTCAATTTTCTGTCTCATTGATCTGTCTAATATTGACAGTGGGGCATTAAAGTCTCTTACTATTATTGTGTGGGAGTCTAAGTCTCTTTCTAGGTCTCTAAGAACTTGCTTTATGAATCTGGGTGCTCCTGCATTGGGTGCATATATATTTAGGATAGTTATCTCTTGTTGCATTTATCCTTTTACCATTATGTAATGCCTTTCTTTATCTCTTTTGATCTTTGATGGTTTAAAGTCTGTTTTATCAGAGACTAGGATTGCAACCCCTGCTGTTTTTTTCTTTCCATTTGCTTGGTAAATATTTCTCTATTCCTTCCTTTTGAGTCTATGTATGTCTTTGCATCTGAGGTGGGTCTCGTGAATACAGCACACTGACGGGTCTTGACTCTATCTAATTTGCCAGTCTGTGTCTTCTAATTGGGACATTTAGCCCATTTACATTTAAAGTTGATATTGTTATGTATGAATTTGATCCATGGTGCAGGAAGTTTATTAAGAAGTGATCTTGATGGTCGGGGTGGGGGGCGGCACACACCTGTAATCCCAGCACTTTGGGAGGCCGAGGTGGGTGGATCACCTGAGGTCAGGAATTCGAGACCAGCCTGGCCAACATGGTGAAACCCTGTCTCTACTAATAATACAAAAATTAGCCAGGCGTGATGGTGGGCACCTGTAATCCCAGGTACTGGGAAGCTGAGGCAAGAGAATCGTTTGAACCCAGGAGGCAGAGGTTGCAGTGAGCCGAGATCATGTCACTGCACTCCAGCCTGGGCAACAAGAGCGAGACTCTATCTCAAAAAAAAAAAAAAAAAAAAGAAGAAGTGATCTTGAGAATGAACAGAAACAAACGCAGGCAAAGGGAGAAGTTGGGCTGTGATGAGCCACAACAAAGGCCTAAGCTGACTGCATGGGGACCTCTGGAATAGAGCGAGTCCTTAAAGGTTGTGTTGAATTCAGGCAAGGGAGCCAGGCCTTTATGCTCCTGCATTGACAAGTCATTGGTTGAGGCTGCTCTGGAAAGTACGTGTTACCTGAATGAGGCATCTCTCTTCAGCCAAGGCAATTCCTAAAAAGGGCTAGCAGCTTGTCTCCCAGCAACAGTTCATGTAGCTGAGGAAGTGATCTCATCATTCCTGAGGTGAGGCCTGAATGATGCATTGCAGAATCCACTAAGCTTTTCTTCCTTCCCTGCCTCACTCCTTCTTTCTTTTACTCTTAATTTCCTGGGGTTGTATTCCCAATAAAGCATTAGCATGTGAGCTTTTGCCTCAGGTTCTGTTTTCTAGAAGACTTGGGCTAAAAGAACAAAGAGTTGTATATGTTTGTTTTGGCTTCTATTTCACAGCCTTAAATGAACATGTGCCAAAATGGAAGTCTCTACTAACATGAAATGTACAGAATTATTACCACATACACACACACACACACACACACACACACACACACACACACATACACACAGGCTTAATGCAAGATGAATTTGGGGCCAAGATACTTGATTTCTAGTGGAGCTCAACTACTTGTGGATATTAGGAACATAGCTTGGTCTCTCAGATTTAGTTTCAAATTTAATATAGTGGGCATAATAATGCCCGATTTTTCCAGTCCCCAAATAACATCAAGTCTGAAAGAACATAATGTATGTCAGAGCACTACGCACCATCGCAAGACCCCTACTAACAAATTCTCATCTTCCCTGCTCATACTCTCTAGCAAAGGTACTGAATGATGCAGCAGTGATGTCATGATCCAAGGATCGTTGCCAGGGCCTATGGTCCACAATCACTTACAAATGTGTTGATACTAGAATAGCAGGAAGCTACTAGTTCAAATGTGTCTCTTGTCCCCTACCAAATTTCTGAAAGCTCTACCTCTTCTGAATGCTCTTCTCTCTTGTGATCTCTCAGTGAAAGCAAAAAGGCCATAGTGTTGCCCAAGTCCTAGCACCATTGCGCTTAAATCTCAAAATGGGACCTTGTAGGGTTAGGCTTATAGACAGATCCCTGAAAATGAGACAGGCATCTTCTCTGTGGGGAAGAGAAAAGAATGGAAGGAGAGATACTGGGAATCAAGGCAATGAAAGGGGAAACTGAAATGTGAAGTCAGGGGAAAAGATTTCACCTACTTCTTGGTTTCAGCAGGGTCTCATCCTGATTAAATATAGGTCTAAATCTCTATCAAGGACCACAACATTATATGTGACTGCCACAGGATAGCTAAACCATAGCTGCACACTCCTGCCTATGGCCACTTGCCAGTCTACACTTTTCCATCTACTTCCCTCTGAAATCATCAAAGGCTTCCCTCAATGGGGCTCTCACAGGTCTCTCTTTTGACCGGTGTATGAGAGGGTGAAGTTCACAATTATTAGAATAAAAATTTTAGTTCCTTAACTTGAGTCCTACAATTAAAAAGACCGTTCTGACTAAGAACGGAAAATGAGAACATGACCCACTCTTGCCTAATTAGCCCCCTCTTTTACTGCCAAGATTTAATTCTACAAGTCTTTTGAAATGCAGCATATTAGAAATTAAATAACACAGAGTCCTCAAGCACTCTCGGGAGGAATGGAGAAAAGTCTTTGAAAAATAGCAAAAGTAATGGGAAAATAATTAAAGGAAACATCTCTGACATATTAAAACTGAAACAAACCATATGCTATGACAGAAAATTATTTCCTATAGCGCTGGATGAAGGCTAAAAGGGAAGGTCCAGTCTGGACCTAGAGGGCTAATCTGGGCTGGCTCAAACTGGAAACTCAGGGCCTTACTCCTCCTGACTCAAGGGCTCTGGATGGCTTTCCTGCTCCTCAGTATCTGCCACTGAGCCTGCTACGCACTAGCAGCAATTACTGGAATGTTGGGCACTGACCTACTTTCCAGTTTTGTGAACCAGTAAAGCTAATTTAGTGATCTCTTTTTCAATTGCACAGACTTCATTGATTTTTTCAGATAGATCAATGCCAGCCACCCTAGACCTAGATAGCATTGAATAGTCTCTAAGGAGTTCTGCTGTGGTGAACTGAATTGCATAGACAACTACATATGTGCTTCTAGAGAGTATTCTTTATTTGATCTATGCGTTTACTCTGAAATGAAATATCTCTAGGCAAATCAACAGAGTTACAAGTGTCATTTATAATCTATCAACTGAAAGGAAATGGCAAGATGCCAAGGGGCCTGTCAGTGGTAGGCCAAGTACGTGGCTGCAAACTTCAGGTAATTTGAAGAACACCCAAATATTAATTCTGCTCAAATCAGAGGATCATAAAATACTTTAAATGGAAGGGACCATAGAAACAATAAGGTTCAGTGATCTTCGACTCTTAGGTGGGCTGTGGGGACAGAGCTATTCACAGAATCACAAGGGAGCTTTTTCAACATATAAGTAGGCTACCGAGACTCTCCTGGCTCAATCTGAGAAAATATTAGATTCTGGTAGGATTGTGGGGTGGTCTCACAAGTGTTTTAGAAGCTCATTGGGTAATTCTGATAAATGATTTCTCTCACCACCCTAGAGAACCCACTATTTTAGAGAGAAAGAAACTGAGCCCCAAAAGGCATGGTTTAGCAAAAACCACTTATCTAGTAAGATGTAGAATTGGGACTCCCTACCCAGATGTTCTGATTCTGAATCCAAAACTTCTTTTATAAATTTACTTCATTTTGCTTAGAACATAATCTTTTGTTAAATTTAGGGATAGGCCAGGCCCGGTGGCTCATGCCTGTAATCCTAGCACTTTGGGAGGCTGAGGAGGGCAAACTATCTGAGCTCAGGAGTTCAAGACCAGCCTGGGCAACATGGTGACAGCCACCCTAGACCTAGACAGCATTGAATAGTCTCTAAGCAGTTCTGCTGTGGTGAACTGAATTGCATAGACAACTACATATGTGCTTCTAGAGAGTATTCTTTATTTGTCTGTCTCTAATAAAAATGCAAAAAATTAGCCAAGTATGGTGGCGCATGTCTGTAGCCCCAGCTACTCAGCAGGCTGAGGTATGAGAATGGCTTAAGTCTAGGAGATGGAGGTTGCAATGATCCAAGATCACACCACTGAACTCCAGCCAGGGTGACAGAGAGAGACTCTGTCTCAAAAAAAAAAAAAAAAAAAAAAAAAAAAAAAAAATAGGGACAGTGTGCATTGAGTAAGTGTTGATCTAAAAAATTTGATTATAACGTTCTTTCAAATCGTAAGATTTGATATGCAAAGTGGGTTTCTTTAAAGCAGCATATAGTTAGATCCTTCTTTTAATCTATGCTGACAATCTCTACCTTATATTTGGTGTGGTTAGACTGTTTACATTTTATGTGATAATAATATGGTTGGGCTTAAATGTCCTATTTGCACTAACCATTTCATTTTCTTTTCTGTTTCTGCCTTTTTAGGGGGTAATGAAGTTCATTAATTCATTTTCAGTTCTATTTCTGTCTATTTCTTTCTATTTTCTATTTCTTTCCATTATTGGTTTATTATCTGTACTCCTTGCTGTTGCTGTTGTCATTGTCATGTCTAGGCTTTACAGTACAAACTATTATTTCCACTTTAGAAAGCCAGTTATCTTTTCAAGTAAAACATTTTAAGTAGAAAAAGCATTTTACATTTGCCTACATATTTTCAATTTCTAGTGCTTTTTTTTTCTTTACGTAGATCCAAATTTTCATCTGGTGTCATTTTTCTTCTACCTGAAGGGCTTCCTTTAATGTTCCTTATGGTGCAGGCAACAGTGTGCTAGAGCCAGCTCACAGAGGTTTGCAAGAACAGTGTGTGCATCCCTTCCATACTCTGTCTTCAGAAATGACAGGTTGTTAGCATAAAGTTGGTCACTGTAGGAATATTTACAGCACAGAAATCACAAAATGCTACAAGTCTAGGTTTATTTTCCTGGATAGCTACTTGTTAAACATTTACCATTACACAACTTAATACAGGCCTATTTGATAATACATTCTCTCAGTTTTCATGTGTCTAAAAATGCCTTGATTTAATTTTTTTTTTTTTTAAATAGAGTCTCACTGTCACCAGGCTAGAGTGCACTGGCACGATCTCGGCTCACTGCAACCTTCATCTCCTGGGTTCAAGCAATTCTCCTGCCTCAGCTTCCTGAGTAGCTGGAACTGCAGGCGTGCTTCACCACACCCAGCTAATTTTTGTATATTTAGTAGATGGGATTTCACCATGTTGCCCAGGATGATCTCAATCTCTTGAACTTGTGATCTCTCCACCTCAGATTCCCAAACTGCTGGGATTAGAGGCATAAGCCACCATGCCCAGCTGATTTCATATACATTTTTTGAAAGAAGTTCATGACCCCAAAAAGGAGACATATAAAGAAAATAGCATAATCAAATTGCTAAAAACTAGCAATGAAAGAAAAGCTTTAAAACTCCCAAAGAAAAACAGTACACAATATATAGAAGAGTAAAGATAAAAATGATAGCTGACTTCTCAGGGGAAACATTGTAAGCCTGAAGAAATGAAGTAATCTGTAAATTATTGAAAAGTGTCTGATCATATCCTTTGCCCACTTTTTGATAGGGTTGTTTGTTTTTTTCTTGGAAATTCATTTTAGTTCTTTGTAGATTCTGGATATTAGTCCCTTGTCAGATGGGTAGCTGGCAAAATTTTTTCCCATTCTGTTGTTTGCCAGTTCTCTCTAATGATTGTTTCTTTTGCTGTGTAACTCTTAAGTGTAATGATTGTTTCTTTTGCTGTGTAACTCTTAAGTGTAATTAGATCCTATTTGTCTATTTTGGTTTTTGCTGCCTTGCTTTTGGTGTTTTAGTCATGAGGTGTTTTAGTTGTGTCTCTGCCAGGTTTTGGTATCAGGATGATGTTGGTCTCATAAAATGAGTTAGGGAGGACTCCTGCTTTTTATATTCTTTGGAATCATTTCAGAGGCAATGGTACCCACTCCTCGTTGTACATCTGGTAGAATTTGTCTGTAAACCTGTCTGGTCCTGGACTTTTTTGGTTGGTAGACTATTAATTGCTGCCTCAACTTCAGAAATTCTTAAGTGTAATTAGATCTTATTTGTCTATTTTGGCTTTTGTTGCCTTGCTTTTGGTGTTTTAGTCATGAGGTCCTTGTCTATGCCTATGTCCTGAATGGTATTGCCTAGGGTTTCTTCTAGGGTTTTTATGGTGTTAGGTCTTATGTTTAAATTTTTAAGCCATCTGGAGTTAATTTTTGTATACGGTTTAAGGAAGGGGTCCAGTTTCTGCTTTCTGTACATGGCTAGCCAGTTTTCCCAACACCATTTATTAAACAGGAAATCCTTTCCCCATTGCTTGTTTTTGTCAGGTTTCTCAAAGACCAACTGGTTGTAGATGTATGGCATTACTTCTGAGGCCTCTGTTCTGTTCCATTGGTCTATATATCTGTTTTGGTACAAGTACCATGCTATTTTGATTACTGTAGCCTTGTAGTATAATTTGAAGTCAGGTAGTGTGATGCTTCCAACTTTGTTCTTTATGCTTAGGAATGTCTTGGCTATGTAGGCTCTTTTTTGGTTCTATATGAAGTTTAAGGTGTTTTTTTCTAGTTCTGTAAAGAAGGTCAATGGTAGCTTGATAGGGATAGCATTAAATTTTTAAATTACTTTGGGCAGTATGGCCATTTTCGTGATACTGATTTTTCCTAACCACGAGCATGGAATGTTTTTCCATCTGTTTGTGTCCTCTCTTATTTCCTTGAGCAGTGGTTTGTAGTTCTCCTTGAAGAGGTCCTTCATGTCCCTTGTTAGTTGTATTTCTAGGTATTTTATTCTCTTTGTAGTAATTGTGAATGGGAATTCGCTCTTGGTTGGGCTCTCTGTTTGTCTGTTATCAGTGTATAGGAATGCTTGTGATTTTTGCACATTGATTTGTATCCTGAGACTTTGCTGAAGTTGCTTATCAGTTTAAGGAGATTTTGGGCTGAGATGATGGGGTCTTCTAAATATACAATCATGTCATCTGCAAATAGAGACAATTTGACTTCCTCTTTTCCTAATTGAATACCCTTTATTTTTTTTTTCTTGCCTAATTGCTCTAGCTAGAACTTCCAATAGTATATTGAATAGGAGTGGTGACAGAGGGCATCCTTGTCTAGTGCTGAATTTCAAAGGGAATGCTTCCACTTTTTGCCCATTCAGTATGATATTGGCTGTGGGTTTGTCATAAATAGTGTTTATTGTCTTTGAGATATGTTCCTTTGATACCTAGTTTATTGAGAGTTTTTAGCATAAAGGGCTGTTGAATGTTGTCAAAGGCCTTCTCTGCATCTATTGAGATAATCGTGTGGTTTTTGTCTTTGGTTCTGTTTATGTGGTGGATTATGTTTATAGACTTGCATATGTTGAACCAGCCTTGCATCACTGGAATGAAGCCTACTTGATTGCAGTGGATAAGCTTTTTGATGTGCTGTTGCAATCAGTTTGCCAGTATTTTATCGAAGATTTTTGCATCTAGGTTCATCATGGATATTGGTGAAGTTTTCTTTTTCTGTTGAGTCTCTGCCAGGTTTTGGTATCGGGATGATGTTGGTTTCATAAAATGATTTTGGAAGGATTTCCTCTTTTTGTATTGTTTGGAATAGTTTTAGAAGGAATGGTACCAGCTTCTCTTTGTACGTCTGGTAGAATTCAGCTGTGAACCTGTCTGGACTTGGACTTTTTTTGGTTAGCAGGCTATTAATTGCTGACTCAACTTCAGCCCTTGTTATTGGTCTGTTCAAGGCTTCAACTTTTTCCTGGTTTAGGCTTGGGAGGGTGCAAGTGTCCAGGAATTTATCCATTTCTTCCAGGTTTACTGGTTTATGTGCATAGAGTTGTTTGTAGTAATCTGTGATTGTAGTTTGTATTTCTGTGGAGTCAGTGGTGATATCCCCTTTATCATTTTTTATTGCATCTATTTGATTCTTCTCCCTTTTCTTTTTTATTAATCTGGCTAGAGGTCTATTTTGTTGATCTTTTCAAAAAATTAGCTTCTGGATTTATTGATTTTTTGAAGGATTTTTTGTGTCTCTGTCTCCTTCAGTTCTGCTCTGATCTTAGTTATTTCTTGTCTTCTGCTAGCTTTTGAGTTTTTTTGATCTTGCTTCTCCAGCTCTTTCAATTTTAATGATAGGGTGTTGATTTTAGATCTTTCCTTGCTTCTCTGATGGGCATTTATTGCTATAAATTTCCTTCTAGACACTGCTTTAAATGTGTCCCAGAGATTCTGGTACGTTGTGTCTTCATTCTTGTTGGTTTTAAAGAACGTCTTTATTTCTGCCTTCATTTCATTTTTTATCCAGTTGACATTCAGGAGCCAGTTGTTCAGTTTCCATGAAGTTGTGTGGTTTTCGTTTCTTAATTCTGAGTTCTAATTTGATTCCACTGTGGTCTGAGAGACTGTTATGATTTCCATTCTTTTGCATTTGCTGAGGAGTGATTTACTTTCAATTATGTGGTCAATTTTAGAGTAGGTGCCATGTGGTGCTGAGAAGAATATATATTCTGTGGATTTGGGGTGGAGATTTCTGTAGATGTCTATTAGGTCCACGTGGTCCATATCTGAGTTCAAGTCCTGGATATCGTTGTTAATTTTCTGTCTCGTTGATCTATCTAATATTGAGAGTGGAGTGTTAAAGTTTCCCACTATTATTGTGTGGGAGTCTAAGTCTCTTTGCAGGTCGTTAAGAACTTGCTGTATGTGCCTGGGTGCTCCTGTATTGGGTGCGTATATATTTAGGATCATTAGTTCTTATTGATGCATTGATCCTTTTACCATTATGTACACTTCTTTGTCTCTTTTGGTCTTTGTTGGTTTAAAGAAGTCCATTTTATCCGAGACTAGGTTTGCAACTCCTGCTTTTTTTTTTTTTTTTTTTTGCTCTCCATTTGCTTGATAAATCTTCCTCTATCCCTTTATTTTGAGCCTATGTGTGTCCTTGCACATGAGATGGGTTTCCTGAATACAGCACACTGATGGGTTTTGACTTTTTATCCAATTTGCCAGTCTGTGTCTTTTGATTGGGGCATTTGGCCCATTTACATTTAAGGTTAATATTGTCATGTGTGAATTTGATCCTGCCATTTTGATGCTAGCTGGATGTTTTACCCATTGGTTGACAAATTTTCTTCATTGTGTTGATGGTCTTTACCATTTGGTGCATTTTTGGAGTGGCTGGTACTAGTTGTTCCTTTCCTTGTTTAGTGCTTCTTTCAAGGGCTCTTGTAAGGTAGGCCTGGTGGTGATGAAATTGCTTGTTCATAAAGGATTTTCTTTCTTCTTCGTTTATGAAGCTTAGTTTGGCTGAATATGAAATTCTAGGTTGAACGTTCTTTTCTTTAAGGATGTTGAATATTGGCCCCCACTCTCTTCTGGCTTGTAGGGTTTCTTCAGAGAGATCTGCTGTGTGTCTGATGGGCTTCCCTTTGTGGGTAACCCGACCTTTCTCTCTTGCTGCCCTTAGCATTTTTTCCTTCATTTCAACCCTGGTGAATCTGACAATTATGTGCCTTGGGGTTGCTCTTCTTAAGGAATATTTCTGTGGTGTTCTCTGTATTTCCTGGACTTGAATGTTGGCCTGCCTTGCTAGGTTGGGGAAGTTCTCCTGGATGATATCCTGAAGAGTGTTTTCCAGCTTGGATTCATTCTCTCCATCACATTCAGGTACACCTATCAAACGTAGATTAGGTCTTTTCACATAATCCCATATTTCTTGGAGGCTTTGTTCATTTCTTTTCACTCTTTTTTTTCTCTCTTCTTGCCTTCTTATTTCATTGAGTTGATCTTCAGTCTCTGATATCCTTTCTTCTGCTTGGTCGATTCAGCTACTGAAACTTGTGTATACTTCATGAAGATCTCGTATTGTGTTTTTCAGCTCCATCAAGTCATTTATATTCTTCTCTAAGCTGTTTATTCTAGTTAGCATCTCATCTAACCTTTTTTCTAGGTTCTTAGTTTCTTTGCATTGGGTTAGCACATGTTCTTTCAGTTCAGAGAAGTTTGTTATTACCCACCTTCTGAAGCCTGTTTCTGTCAATTCGTCAGATTCATTCTCCATCCATTTTTGATCCCTAGCTGGTGAGGAGTTGCGATCCCTTGGAGGAGGAGAGGCATTCTGGTTTTTGGTGTTTTCATCCTTTTTGTGCTGGTTTCTTCCCATCTTAGTGGCTTTATCTACCTGTGGTCTTTGTAGTTGGTGACTTTTGGATGGGGTCTCTGAGTGGACGTCCTTTTTGTTGATGTTAAAGCTATTTCTTTCTGCTTCTTAGTTTTCCTTCCAACAGTCAGGTCCCTCTGCTCCAGGACTGCTGGAGGTCCACTCCAGACCCTGCTTGCCTGGGGATCACCCGCAGGGGCTGCAGAACAGCAAGGGTTGCCACTGGTTTCTTCCTCTGCTATCCTCATCCCAGAAGTGTACACACCAGATGTCAGCTTGAGCTCTCCTTTATGAGGTGTGTCTTTAGGTATATAGGGGTCAGGGAGCTGCTTCAGGAGACTGTCCCTTATAGGAGCTCAAGTGCTGTGCTGGGAGCTCCGTTGTTTGTGCATAACTGCTGGGCAGGTACTTTTAAGTCTGCTGCAGGGGAACTCATAACTGCGTCTTTTCCCAGGTGCTCTGCCCTGGGAAGGTTGGCTTTGTTTATTAGTTCCTGTCGTGCTGCTGACTTTTTCATAGATGCCCTGCCCCACACGGAGTAGTCGAGTCAGTTTGCCAGCAGGGGTGTTGCTGAGCTGCCGCAGTCTCTGCCCAGCTGCTGTGTGAAATGCCTTGGTAGTGGGGGACGCCCTTCCCCTCACTGAGCTGGACCATCCCAGGTCCAGCTGCGCTTGCTGCGAAACTCTCAATCCAGAGTATTTCAGATTGCTTGTTTTGTAGGGGGTGGTACCCGCCGAGCCTGATCGCCTGGCTCCCTGTCTCAGCCCCCTTCCTTTCAGTTGAATGGGTGGCTCTGTCTCCCAGGCGTTCCAGGTGCTAGTTGAAATGGCTGCCCAGACTTGACTCGTGCAAGTTTTTGTGCACCGACCCAGCGCCAGCTGAAAACTTGTGGCGCTTTTCGGCCCGGGAATCTCCTGGTCTGTGGATAGTGAAAACTTGTTTGGAAATGCGGTAATGCGGTGAGCCCTCACACTCCACACTGTTCTTGCTGGGAACTGCAGTCCAGAGCTGTTCCTATTCAGCCATCTTGGATCTCAAAATGCATTTATTAGTTTTAATTTGTAGAGCTGATCCCCTCCAAGCTTTGCATTCTGGCCATTTTTTATGAGCCCTGCCCGCATCATAGTTAGAATGGTTATAACTTCCTTGGCTTGGAACGGCACAAGGGAAGGGAGACAGGTGTGGTCTCCAAACACTTTTCAGTCTCTCAGAGGTTGGCTCTGGGAGGCAGCAGCTGGAGGTAGCAGGGGCAGACCTGGAGCTCAGCAAGACTCTGGCTTTCTCCAGTTAACTGTGTGCATGCTTCAAAGTTGGCTCCTAGGAGAAGTTGCCTGTGGGCCCAGATTTTTCTCTTCAAATCACAGGCCAAAGGTTGGATTTCCAGAGCGTCAGGAAAGCGAAATCTAAGGGTAGGAGACTCTAGGTGAGGTCTGCTCTGCTCTAGGCAGGGAGGGGTGCAGATGGCCTCAGTCCTGGGGTCCAGCAGCCAAGCACTGAGCTGAAACACCCAGGCTCTTGGTTGGACTAAGATTCCTCTGACAGCTATGAACTTACAGCCCCTCTTCCTTCTTTCCTCTACGGCTCCCAACCCCCTCCCCTCACCCCAACCTTTGAAAATTTAATTTAATTTTAAACACAGGGTTTTTCCTTAGAAAGGCATAGGTTTTTAGCAGTGAGTTGAGTTCTGAGAATGGTAACTCAGTCAGGGCTCTGCGATCCCATAGCAGCAAAGTTCCAATGGAAAGCCCCTAATTCATTGCCTATGATCAACACAGAGTTAGGGCTTTATCCTATGACATCTGATTGTCTCCCATCCTTTAGCCCTATCCTACAGAGGTGTCTGGACCTAGAGCACAGCACAAACCCATTGTGGTCCCTTGAGCACCAGTAAAACCTGCAGTTGAACATCAGCAAGTTAATTAACTATTAAAATAACCCTGTGCTTGTTTAGTCACAACTATTCATTGTGACTCAAAGCAAATAAGGGGACACAGGATGTATCAGAATGGAATGGCATCTTTGTGGAGGAAACAAAGCGAGCAGATTGGCCTGTACCACACAAATCCAGATTCTCAGGCAGCTATATCTGGGTAGGGGGACAAAAACAGACAGACGCTCTCTCTCTACTGCGAAGCCTTTTGCTGTTCTATAGATCAGTGCCAGGTGGGGTACGCAAGTGCATGTGCACATGGTTAACGAGAATTGCGGGGGGCCTCTGAACAGATCAGGTGAGCTGATAATAACAGTAAGGGCTAAAAAGCCTGGCTCTGAGCTGAGCACTTTAAACTCGGGTATAACATTTAAATAGGGTTGCCAGATCCGGCAAACTAACTACAGGGCGCCCCATTAACTTTGAATTTCAGATAAACAGCAAGTGACTTTTTTAGTTTGGCATGCTAATACTAAACAATTATTTGCTGTTTATCTGAAATTCAAAGATAATTGGGACTTCTGTATTCTATCTGGCAATTTAAGATCTAAAATCCTTCTGTTCTTACATTTGAAATTCAACCCTCTCTTTCACTTTGTTGGGTTTGAGGGTGGGAACCTGCTGGGCGCCTTACTCCCTCACCGCTATTCCTGGTACCACAGTGACTGAGGGAGCCCACTTTCTCTGGGAAATGCAATATCTCAGTGCATGCACAGGAGACTCCAACAAAACCCCTTTGTTATTCTGTTATTTTACCCAGATACTGACAGCTTTCACTGTTTCAGTGAAAAATACCGACAGCTTTCACTGTTTCAGCTGGAGTGAAAATTGTCGGTATCTGGGTAGAATAACAGAATAACAACCCTCTCTGCATTTTGATGAACTAGACTGCAGGGACCCAGCCTGCTGTGGCCTAGGCCTGTCTCGAGGATTGGTCTGTGCTAACAATGGTTTCTCGGGTCCTTCCATTCTTGCCCCACAAGACCCATTCTGTTTTCTTGAAGGTAGAAGATAATCTACAAGGAGGATAGAAAAGACTAGAAATAAGGCATTTCCCCCAATTCTAGGCTCAGCATTTCTGTGGCCACCTGGCCCTCTCCCCTCCTACCCACCCAGGAGCCTTGGAAGATAAGCCACTCGCATGAAGGGCCTCGAGCAGCACTTCCCAGTCTGGACTCCCCCCGTCCTTCCAGCAGCCCTCCTCTGAGCAAAGCAGTGCAGCCCCCATCTCCTACCGTCTCTATTGGTGTCCATCTGGCGGAAGATCTTTTCTGTTCTTTTTTCTGGGGTTGATTCATCTTCAGGCATTTTCATTACGGAGGAAACCATCTTATAGATTGCCTGGGGACAGAAGCCACATGGTGGTAAGACAGAAAGATGGTATGGCACACAATAGGCCTCTCATTAAACCTCCCAAATGCAGGGGTGAATGCCGAAGGGAATGTCCCCATCTGCATTGGACCTAGTCCTGTCCCTGTTGATTGGTATAAGACGTGGAGGTGCAGGTAGAAGAAGCCAGGCACGCAAAGCTTGTTCTCCTCCAGTGAGGACCTTCAGGAGGGACAACCAGCAGGAAGACCCACTAGACCCCTATGTCTCCAATGTTGTTTGTTTTTTGAGACAGAGTCTCATTCTGTCATCCAGGCTGGAGTGTAGTGGCACGCTCATGGCTCACTGCAGGCTCCATCTCATAGGCTCAAGAACTCCTCCCAATTTAGCCTCCCAAGTGGCTGGGACTGCAGGTACACCCCACCACACCTTGCTAATTTTTTTCTGTAGCAACGAGGTCTCACTATGTTGTCCAGGCTTGTCTTGAATTCCTGGGCTCAAGCTTCTCCTACCTCGGCCTCCAAAAGTGCTGGGACTACAGGCATGAGCCACCACTCCCAGCTGTCTCCACTGTTAATGTGCATACAGATCCTCTGGGAATCTTGTTAAAATGCAGAATCTGATTGGGTAGTGACAGGGGAAGGGGTGGGGCTGGGAGTCTGTTTTTCTAATGAGCCCCAGTGTGATGCTGATGCTGCTGTTCTGTGGACAGTGCTTTGAGAAGCAAGGTCCCCACTTTGAGCAGCAAGGCTGAAGATGACAGTTCCTCAGGCCAGAGAGGCAAGTGGATGCCTATCAGGGACCCTTGAGGGTCCACAGTGACCCCCTCAAGGATGATAAACATGCGACACTCTGTAAGTGCATGCCATGTCTTCCCCCAGGCAGGCTTCCAGTCCATTCCAGTGCTTTCCCCCATGTGTGACAATGGTCTCATGTTCCTTCTCAGCAAGCTCCCAGGTAGTCCTGAGATGGAAATCAACAGAGCTCTGAGTTATTATACAACCTCAGGCCTGAGCTAAACTGAGTACACCTATGAGATCTGATGGGTGAAAGAGGATTCTGTGGAAAGAGTTTTGTAAGCACTACTGAAACTATCACTCCACTGCCTGTGACCTCCACATGGGACTCAGTAAGGGCCCAAAGCCCTCTGTGGTCAAAGGTAGGTAGTTTTTATTTGGGAAGAGAAAAAGAAAGTCATTGTTTTTATTCCCAGATCATGATTTTGCTAATCAGTCACTTTGGGCATCTTTGCCCTGGGGACAATTTTAGAAAAAACAGATATTGCCAGGGAATAGGAATAAAATTCCAGAAAGTTCTGGAGCTCTAGGGGAAGCAAGGCAGGTGGAGAGGACAGAGAAAGGAAGGCAGCTGAGGGGAGTTGCCTCCAGATGGGAACGGCAAGAGCAGAAAAAGACACTGAAGGTTCAACCAAGCTGCTTTACAGTCTTGCTCAGGACCAACCCTGCCAGAAGTCCCTAACATGTTCTGGTAAAGTGGGGTAAGTTTTCTAATCTCAGTCAAAATAAGAATGAAAATGGACTCACCCAGTATGCTGGCCCTTAGGCTGATTCCGTCCCTCAGGCATGCCTCTGGATAGGCTCCCAGAGTCTGTCTCAAACCCACCCAACATGCTTACTGAACAACTCCAGAGCCTTCCATCATCTTCCCTTCTTTTACTGCTATGTGTAATCTCCCTCCCTCTGAGCTAGCAAAGGGTTCCACCCCAACCTCTCTTGTATCACTTCATTCCATTTACCCTGAATTGTTACCCAGGATGTTCTCCTTTTAGATGTGAGGGTGACAATCACATCTGGCTATTTGTTGAACCCCAGATAGTGCCTAACATAGGGTCTTGAATAAAGACAACCTCACTTAGTTTACAGAATTCATTCAAGAATAACTATCCCCAAGGTGGCCTCTCTCATTCTTTCTCCTTTCTCACTTTTCTTCTGCTCTGCTCCTCTTTTTATAAAGTTCTCCTTTATCCTTTTATAATTTTTCCAGCTTCCTCTTTTCTTTTTCTCTTCCCTCTCTTCATACAAATAAACATATTCATGTGAACCCCTTAAAGATTTTTAAAGTGCCAAAAGCTTTGAGCTTTTCCCTTAGAAACCATGCAAACCCACTCACCATTGGAGATGATCTCAGAGGTTTGGGGATTTAGCAGCCGATCCACAGACCCCAGGTTATGGAAATTCCACCTCTTAGGTGACAACCTCTTCATCCATCCACTTAGTCATTCATCAAATATGCATAAACAACTACTGTGTACCAGGTATTGTCACTGACCTAATCCTTTCCTTCATGGGTTTTGCTGTGAACTAAGGCAGATATTAGTTAAACATAAAACCATTGTTGAAAAAAGTGCTAGAAGGGAGAGCGCATGGCTTCTGTGATATAGTGGGAGAGTTAGGCTTTGCCAGGAGGGTTGGGGTAGGCTTCTCTGAGGACAGACGATTGAGCAAAGACACAAAGAAAGCACAGGGCTTAAAGAAGTCAAGGGCGAGGGAAACACCATGTGGAAGCCCAGGGTGGGAGCATGGCCGGGAGGTCACAGAGGGTGGGGGCATATGGTACAGGATGTGGCTCTAAAGCAACCAAGGACAGAACACTGAGGCCTCACAGACAATGTTTATGGATCTATATTTCTCCAATGAGAAACAAAAGATGGAAGTGACATTAAATTTGATTTTCCTTTTCACGTTCATTTCCCAAATTTTCTGTTCCCTTCCTTATTTGCAGCCAGTGGTGTTCAGAGAATTGAAAACTAGTCATTTGCAATGTACCAGAATCTCTGGGACACAGCTAAAGCAGTGTTAAGAGGGAAATTTATAGCACTGAATGCCCACATCAGAAAGCTAGAAGGATCTCAAATAGACACCCTATTGTCACAGTTGAAAGAGCTAGAAAAGTAAGAGCAAACAAACAAATCCAAAAGCTAGCAGAAGACAAGAAATAACCAAGATTAAAGCAGAACTAAAGGAAACAGAGACACAAAAAAATCCTTCAAAAAAATCAATGAATCCAGGAGCTTTTTTTTTTTTTTTTTTTTTTTAAATTAACAAAATAGACCACTAGCTAGACAAAGAAGAAAAAAGAGAATAATCAAATAGACACAAAAAATGATGAAGGGGATATCACCACTGACCCCACAGAAATATAAACTACCATCAGAGAATACTATAAACACCTCTATGCAAATAAACTAGAAAATCTAGAAGAAATGTATAAATTCCAAGACACATACACCCTCCCAAAACTGAACCAGGAAAAAGCTGAATCCCTGAATAGACCAGTAACAAGTTCTGAAATTTAGGCAGTAATTAATAGACTACCAACCAAGAAAAGCCTAGGACCAAATGGTTGCACAGCCAAATTCTACCAAAGAGGAGCTAGTGCCATTCCTTCTGAAACTATTCCAAACAATCGAAAAGGAAGGACTCCTCCCTAACTCATTTTATGAGGCCAGTATCATTTTGGTACCAAAACCCTGGTACCAACAAAAAAAGAAAACTTCAGGCCAGTATCCTTAATGAATATTGATGCAAAAATCCTCAACAAAATACTGGCAAACCAAATCCAGCAGCACATCAAACAGCTTATCCACCACAATCAAGTTGGCTTCATCCCTGGGATGCAAGGCTGGTTCAACATATGCAAATCAATAAACATAATCCATCATATAAACAGAACCAATGACAACCACATGATCATCTCAATAAATCAGAAAAGCCCTTTGATAAAATTCAACATCCCTTCATGATAAAAACTCTCAATAACCTATGTATTGATGGAATATATCTTAAAATAATAAGAACTATTTATGACAAACCACAGCCAATATCATACTGAATGGGCAAAAGCTGGAAGCATTCCCTTTGAAAACCTGCACAAGAAAACGATGGCCTCTCTCATCACTCCTATTCAACATAGTATTGGAAATTCTGGCCAAGGCAATCAGGCAAGAGAAAGAAATAAAAGATATTCAAATAGGAAGAGAAGAAGTCAAATTTTCTCTGTTTGCATGACATGATTTTATATTTAGAAAACCCCATCATCTCAGCCCCAAAACTCTTTAAGCTGATAAGCAACTTCAGCAAAGTCTGAAGATACATCAATGTGCAAAAATTACAAGTATTCCTATACACCAACAATAGACAAGCAGAGATCCAAATCATAAATGAACTCCCATTCACAATTGCTACAAAGAGAATAAAATACCTAGGAACACAGCTAACAAGGGACATGAAAGACCTCTTCAAGAATTACAAATCACTGCTCAAGGAAATAAGGATACAAACAAATGAAAAAAAATTCCATCCTCATGGATAGGAAGAATCAGTATCATGAAAATGGCCATATTGCCCAAAGTAATTTAAAGATTCAATGCTATTTCCATCAAACTACCATTGACATTCTTCACATAACCAGAAAAAACTACTTTAAGTTTCATGTGGAACCAAAAATGAGCCCAGATAGCCAAGACAATCCTATGCAAAAAGAACAAAGCTGGAGACATCACACCACCTGACTTCAAACTATATTACAAGGCTACAGTAACCAAAACAGCATGGTACTGGTACCAAAACAGATATATAGACCAATGAAACAGAACAGAGACCTCAGAAATAACACCACACACCTACAACCATCTGATCTTTGACAAACCTCACAAAAACAAGCAATGGGGAAAGGATTCCCTATTTAATAAATGGTACTGGAAAACAGGCTAGATATATGCAGAAAACTGAAACTGCACCCCTTCCTTACACTAACAAAAATTAACTCAAGATGGTTTAAAGACTTAAAACCCCAAACCATAAAAACCCTAGAAGAAAACCTAAACAATACCATTCAGGACACAGGCATGGGCAAAGACTTCAAGATAAAAATGCCAAAAGCAGCAAAAGCCAAAATTGACAAATGGAATCTAATTAAACCAAAGAGCTTCTGCACAGCAAAAGAAACTATCATCACAGTTAACAGGCAACCTACAGAATGGGAGAAAATTTTTGCAATCTACCCATCTGACAAAGGTCTAGTTTTCAGAATCTACAAGGAACTTAAATTTACAAGAAAAAAACAACCCCATCAAAAAATGGGCAAAGGATATAAACAGACACTTCTCAAAAGAAGACATTTATGCAGCCAACAAACATATGAAAAAAAGCTCACCATCACAGATCATTAGAGAAATGCAAAGCAAAACCACAATGATATACCATCTCATGCCAGTCACAATGGCAATTATTAAAAAATTAAGAAACAATAGATTCTGGTGAGGCTGTGGAGATACAGAAACGCTTTTACACTGTTGGTGGGAACATAAATTAGTTCAACCATTGTGGAAGACAGTGTGGTGATTCCTCAACGATCTAGAACCAGAAATACCATTTAACCCAGTGATCCCATTACTGGGTATATACCCAAAGGAATATAAATCATTCTATAAAGACACATGCACACGTATGTTTGTTGCAGCACTATGTACAACAGCAAATATATGGAACCAACCCAAATGCCCATCAATGATAGGCTGGATAAAAAAATGTGGCACATGTACACCATGGAATACTATGCAGCTATATAAAGGAATGAGAACATGTCCTTTGCAGGGACATGGATGAAGCTGGAAGCCATCATCCTCAGCAAACTAACACAGGAACAGAAAACCAAACACTGCATGTTCTCACACATAAGTGGGAGTTGAACAGTGAGAACACATGGACACAGGGAGGGGAACATCACACATTGGGGCCAGCTGTGGGGTGGAGGTCAATGGGAGGGAGAGCATTAGGACAAATACCTAATGCATGCAGGGCTTAAAACCTAGATGATGAGTTGATAGGTGATGCAAACCACCATGGCACACGTATAACTAAGTAACAAACCTGCATGTTCTGCACATGTAAGCAAGAACTTAAAATTTTAAAAAAGAAAACTAGTCATTTGTAAATTATTTAATAATTATATATTGTCTACTGTGTGCTAAGTGGTGGAGTCCTAAGGTTGTAGTCCATGACATTCTTCTCCTTGGGATTCAGATGCAAAATTGTCAACAAGACTGATATGCTCCCTATTTTTATTTATGTATTTTTTGAGACAGGGTCTCATTCTGTTTGCCCAAGCTGGAGAGCAGTGATGCTATCACGGCTCACTGCAGCCTTGACCTCCTGGGCTCAGACAATCCTCCTGTCTCAGCCTCCTGAGTTTCTGGGACCAAAGGCATGCACTACCGTACCCAGCTAATTTTTAAAAAATATTTGTAGAATTGGGGTTTCCCTACGTTGCCCAAGCTGGTCTCAAACTCCTGGGCTCAAGAGATCTTCCTGCCTCCGTCTTCCAAAGTGCTGGAAATATAGGCATGAGCCACCATGCCTGGCTGCTCTCTCTTATTTCATGTCCTACAATCCTCTAGCACAGGTCCTGGGAGGTCTCATATCGGACACTAAAAGCACCTTGCTTTACAATGATCACCATTAAGATGGGTATAGTCATCCCAGTAATGCCTTGATAGCTGATATGAAAGCCCTTGCCTAGACTACCTCTGGGTCCCCTGGTGGCAAGTAAAACCCATTGGTCTGGAGCACTCGTCGGAACTTTCAGCCTCTAAGGTTGAGGCCCATGAAATTCTTCTTGGGATTCCAATGCAAAATCAACTGTGTAATAATCTAGAGGTTATTCCCTTAACACCCTTGGTTGAAGAAATGAATGAAAGCTCAAGCAAACACATGAATGTATGTGAAGCTCTCACACTCAATGGAGTTTTGGTCTTCAGTATTAGGCTAAAGGAGTGGGGTTGGCACAGAGAAAGAAATGAGGGTCAGTTAATAAAACAAACAACTCCCATTACTTCCCCCACAAGATGAACAGTCAGAAAGCCCCGACATGAACATGTGCATGCAGGGCTTCTAGAATGGGGTGAGAGGCACGATGGCGGTATGTGTTGTGGGTCTGAAGAGGAAGTGGGGTCTTCTTTAAGGGGCTCACAGATGACTTTTTTTTTTTTTTGAGACGGAGTCTTGCTCTGTAGCCCAGGCTGGAGTGCGGTGGTGTGATCTTGGCTCACTGTAACCTCCGCCTCCCGGATCCTGGTTCAAGCAATTCTCCTGCCTCAGCCTCCCAAGTAGCTGGGATTACAGGCACTAGCCACCATGCCCAACTACTTTTTGTATTTTTTAGTAGAGACAGGGTTTCACCATGTTGGCCAGTCTGGTCTTGAACTCCTGACCTCGTGATCCACCTGCTTCGGCCTCTCAAAGTGCTGGGATTACAGGCATGAGCCACCACGCCCGGCCTCACAGATGACTCTTTTGTGACATTCAGGTCAGACAGGAATTAGTGGGTTATTTACAAAGCCAGGCCTATGCCAGGGGTGAAACCAGAGCGGTGAGTAGAGAGCCGAGGCGATGAGTCCCAGTGGCCTCCGGAATGAGTGAGTGGGTGACGGCCCTGCAGAGCCACAGTGGCAAGATTGTCCTTTTTCTCCCTTCCCATGCCATCAACAACCAACAGTTGATTGTATCGGAACTTTGAAATCTGGGACTGCATAGCACAGAGGAAAAAGCAACACGACCCCAGACAGCCATCTGAGACAAATCATGTCTTTTACTAGCTCCAGTCTCCACCCCTCTTACATTTAACGGGATTAAACCGTGAAGAGACCAGGCTACTTCCCTCCTTTATTTTTAGCAATGTCAGTGAGAGGCCTAGCAGGGACATCCTGTTTTTAATTAAACTTGAAAAGTCCTTTTCTTGTCTCTGAGTAAATGCAGAGCTTTGGGACACCCAGGAGCCCAGCACTGACTCTGCCCGGCCAGGCTTCAGACAGCTCCCCGCTGTGGCCAGAGCCCCTATCAGCTTCCTTGTGGTCTACATGTTTTTTTTCCTTTTTCTCTTTGAAGGAAAAATCTCCTGGAATGTTGGAAAGGGAAGACTCAGGTCTACATTGATCAAGGTTGTGCAATTAACTGAGGGCAGGCAAAATTCCAAGAGTTAACACTCAACCACTTCTCTGAAGGAAACCAGATATTTCATCACAAAATGTAAGGTGTTCTAAAAGGAAACCAGACGACACCCAAGTCTCTCTGACAGCAGACTACGGACACAGAAGTTCAGCAGCAGCAATGATTGATTGCTGTCAAGGACAACAATCTAAGATTGTCCTTAGATTATAGATTTAAAGAAAACAACACCTTGCTTAGAAAAATATTACATATCAGGAAAGCAGAAGGATGAAAATATTTTCTGGAAACACTTTTAAAATAGATGAACATCTATATTCTGGAATAGCACAAGTACTTTCTTATTTAGAGCTAGAAGAATAAATTAAATCAGTAATTTTCATACTTTTGTAGAATTCTTCCAAAGTGCTTTAAGCATTTTCACAGGCAGAGAGAGAGTGAGAGAAAAACAGGAGCCCCACGCCTTTTCAACCAAGCAGTTCCATGTCAGGTTTCACGTAAGATTGTACTCAGAAAACAAAGCATAACAAAACATTTTTTGCTGCTGAAAATGGAGTTTGAAACCACTGACCCACTTTGTGTCTTGGTCCCTTTGTTATAGTTGATTCTTTATTTTTTTTTTCTTTGAGACAGGGTCTCACTCTGTTACCCAGGCTGGAGTGCAGTGATGTGATCATAGCTCACTGCAGCTTTGGACCTCCTAGGCTCAAACAATCCTCCCACCTCAGCATCCTGAGTAGCTGAGACCACAGGCATGCACCACCACATCAGGTTAATTTTTAATGTTTTGTAGAGACGGAGTCTCACTGTGTTGCCCAGGCTGGTCTGAAACTCCTGGGCTCAATTGATTTTCCTGCCTCAGCCTTCCAAAGTGTTGGGATTAACAGGCATGAGCCACCGCACCCAGCTCGATACTGTGATTCTTAAACATAATGAGAAAGTCCAAGATCTGCATACTGCACTCCCTGCACACGTACTATTCAAAATCACCCAGCACTATGCCCTTTCATAACTTGAAGACTTATAGGAAGTTAGATGGAGCCTTAACACAGTAAGAACTTTATGTTCCGAGGTGTCCAATGGCAGAAGAGCAAGAGGCTTCTCCACAGAAGCAGGTCCGTGGATACTGAAGATACAGAAACGAAGACTGAACAATCACACGCTGACGATGCTGTAAAGGAGTCTCCCGATATGCTTTCCAAGAAACGTCAGCCTTCCAAGATGTGTTAAGATCAGAGAGATCCCATCATCAAAACAGTATTAGGAAACACTGCTTACTTGATCCCTTTCTCCAAACGTCACAATGGACATGAACATATTAAAGATTCTGGGAATTCCTGCAGAAAAGAGACCTGTGGAACTCTATTTAACCCAGGTTTTCTCAAACTGGTTTCACTGGAACCCTTCTGTTACAAAACATCTGTGAACAGTTTATGAAAGGAGTGCCTCAAGAAAGTTCTGTCTGCACCAGGACTGACTCTTACTCTCACTCCCTTTTCATCTGGGCTGTGTTCTCTGTTCCTCCTTTTTTTAAAACAAAACAAAACAAAACAAAACACAAAACTGATAGCCTAGAATGCTTCTTCATGAGATTTGTCTTCCCAATGGTTTCTAAGTTTCTTCAAGACAGAGATATTATCTTATTTATCTTTGTATGTTTTGGAGTCTAACACTTACTTTATTCAACAAACATTTGTGGACTTTATGAATAGCACAAAAACGATACTAAATCCCTTGGCATCAGCACAGCCCTGCCTTGAAGGAACTCACAGGACAGGTCAGGTCAACACAAAAACACATCAGCATGACAGCAGAGAGTGCAGCTTCTGGCCAAGATGGAGTCGTAGGGATTGAACGCACCCTCCCACCTGAAGCAGAAGCAACAACAAACCCCAAAAACAACAGACATAAAACAACAGTTTACAAGACACTGGAAATTGGGCAACAAAGAGCAGTGATCCCTGAGAAAATGAAAACAAGAGAGGTAAGTCCTATATTGGCCCCCGCCTAATGCCTTGAGAGAGTTTCCAAGCCACAGTGCCAGGAGCTGGGACCCATGTGATACCTGGTGGACTCACTGATGGGCAGATGGCATCGAGAGTCTGGAGACACCAAAGTGGGTAGTGATTACTGGACAGAGTAACAGAGAGGAAAGAGTGGGCCAGGCACGGTGGCTCATGCCTGTAATCTCAGCACTTTGGGAGGCCGAGGCGGGTGGATCACTTGAGGTCAGGAGTTCAAGACCAGCCTGGCCAACATGGTGAAACCCTGTCTCTACTAAAAATACAAAAATTAGCTGGGCATGGTGGCAGATGCCTGTAATTCCAGCTACTCGGGAGGCTGAGGCAGGAGAATCGCTTGAACCAGGGAGGTAGAGGTTGCAGTGAGCAAAGATCGTGCCATTGCACTCCAGCCTGAACAACAAAGTTAGTAATCACAAAAAAAAAAAAAAAAAAAAGAAAGAGAGGAGAGAGCAGCACAGAGAGAACTCCAGAGAGCTGTGGCAAGTCCGCCTCAAGTATTCAGCAGTCAGTCTACACGTGGGAATAAACTACCCGGTACTGGGAAAAAAGAACCAAGCAAAAGGATTAGAGGGAAGAGTGCCTGGCCCTCCCACAAGGTCAAGAAGCGTGCCTGTTTCCATCAGTCAGAGGGAGAGCCTCATGATTTGTGGGGCACTGGCTATTCAGAAAGATCTGGCCTCATTAGCGGGAATAATCAGTCCTAGCTGAGAGCTACTCTCATGTCAGCTAATGAATCTGAGAAGCAAGACCTGGAAAGTTCAAACTGTTTTCAAGTAATTTAACTGTGTCTCGGAAGAAAGTTTAAGAACATTTATAGAGCTATAAAAATATCCAGCACTCAACATGGTAAAGTCCTGTTGAAGAGATCATAAACTAATTATATCTTTTAGTGGAGTTGTTCATGATTACAAAACAGCAATCTACTTGAAATTAACAAAAAAATGAGCAGACTATTATGACAGAGATCATCAACAGAGTGAAACATGTGGGACTGGGGTGTGGGGGGCAGAGGAGACACCTCCACTGAGTGAGAGGGAAATGTGGTACAAGTGCACTCTAGGACCCCACATGAGAAAAGGCTGTGGGATGTGAGAGGCCATGGTGCCTTCTGGAATCTTCCAGTTGACATTTAGCCGAGGCATGGAGCATTCAAAGGCCACAAATGTGAGATGAGTCTTGAGAGAGACGGGGACCCAGTCACAAAGGCTGTTACATGCCTCATTAAGAAATTTGGACATCATTTAAAGTGAATGGGGGCTGGACGCGGTGGCTCACGCCTGTAATCCCAGCACTTTGGGAGGCCGAGGCGGGCAGATCACCTGAGGTCAGGAGTTCAAGACCAGCCTGGCCAACATGATAAAACCCCATCTCTACTAAAAACACAAAAATTAGCCAGGCATGGTGGCAGGCACCTGTAATCCCAGCTACTCAGGAGGCTGCGGCAGAAGAATAGCTTGACCCCAGGAGGCGGAGGTTGCAGTAAGCAAAGATTGCGCCAAAAACTCTGTTTCAAAAAGATAAAAAATAGGCTGGGTGCTGCGGCTCACACCTGCAATGCCAGAACTTTGGGAGGCTGAGGTGGGCAGATCACAAGGTTAGGAGTTCAAGATCAGCCTGGCCAACATGATAAAACCTTGTCTCTACTAAAAGTACAAAACTTAGCTGGGTGTGGTGACATGTGCCTGTAATCCCAGCTACTCAGGAGGCTGAAGCAGGAGAATCACTTGAACCTGGGAGATGGAGGTTGCAGTGAGCTGAGATCGTGCCATTGCACTCCAGCCTGGGCAGCAGAGCGAGATTCTGTCTCAAAAAAATAAAATTAAAATTAAAAATAAAGTGAATGTGAATGGGAAGATACTCAAAGATTTTTAGTAGGAGAGAAACATGGTTAACACGATCATATTCAGTCTTGAAAGATCACTCTGGCATCAGTGGGGAAAAATGAATTGGGGGAGGGCCTGATGGGAGGCAGGAAGAGCTATTAGAAATGTGTTGTGAAGATTGTATTTTCCAAAAATGGCCAGAACAGGATTTCTAATCCCACACAATCTTCCAGAACCTCGCCACCGCCTCCTCCAGGTGGACTCTAGGTCCCCTCCCCTTGAGCCTGGAGGCCTTGGTGAACTGCAGAGCTCTGTGACTGCCTGGAGTAGGGGTAGATGGGAGAAGTGATGCTCAGTGACCTCCAAAGGCAGGTCATAAAAGGAGAAACAGTTCTGCCTGATTCTCTTTCTTGGGACCTGCGCTTTTTAAGCCCTGAGCTGCCATATGAGGAATCTGGCCACCCCAAAGCCACCATGGAGGAGAGAGACTACACAGAGATACAGAGGGAGGTCCCAGGTCCAAGCAGCCTCAGCTGTTCCAGCTCCCAGGCAATTTCAAGCCACCCCAGCTAATGCTGCATGGACCAGAAATGAGATCCCACTGTTCTGCCCAATATCAGATTCATGGGCTAAATAAATGATTGTTGTTTTAAGTCAGTAACTTTTCTGCAGGTTTCGATATGCAGAATAGCTAACTGGGAAAAAGTTATAGTAATATAGGTTGGAAATGTGAAGCCTGAAACACAGCAACTCCAGAACAACTGTTTAGGAGGGTAAAGGCCTCTTTGGAGGGGGTCATCTGAAGCTGCCTTTGCACAGCACTTTACATAAGATTGGAAAACTTCTAATTGCTCATATCTAAAAGTGATGAGTCTCACCACTGACTTGAAATGAGACAGTGGCAGAAGGAATGCACAGGAATGATAAGGTTAAAAAATACCAAAGAGGCAAATTTAATAGGTCTGGTTACTGTCTAAATATGGAGACGGTGGAGGAGTGCCAAAGATGTCTTTGACTTGATTAGAGGATGGATAGTAAGACTATTTTAAAAAGGGAGTGGTGGGGAGGTTTGGGCAAGGATGAATTTGTTTTTGGAATACTGACTTTGTACCAGTGCAACATCTTAATAGAGAGATCCATTAAAAAGTGGACACAGTGGAGATGAAGATCAGAAAGGAAGTTGCTTCTTCATCCATAAAATAGTACTAATATGGTTGTCGTGAAGATTAAATGAGGTAGTGCTCATATACTAGGTTCAATAGTATTCTGCAAAAATTCACATCTACCTGAAACCTATGAACGTGACCTTGTCTGGAAATCGAGTCTTCGCAGATGCAATCAAGTTAACATGAGATCATAATGGATTTCTGTGCTCCCTATCCAATGACTGGTGTCTTTATAAGAAGAGAGAAAGTTGGGCATAGGGATGACACCCTGTGATGATGATGTAGGCAGAGAATACGGTGATGCAGCTGCAAGCCAGGGAACGTCAAGGATTGCCAATAAGCATGAGAAGCTAGGAGGCACTCATTCATGTTTGCCAGATATCATACTTGATTTGACTTAAACTCTTAAGCCATAGTGTGGTTTGCAATAATAAGATTAATTCCCTGATAAGAAAGGGACAAACCCAACACATCTGATAAGCAAGCACTAAAGTCAGTTCCTGGAGGAAGTCACCAGCCTAAGCAATTGCATTAAAGAGTTTTTTCCAGGAAAGAAATCTAAGTTGCATTCTAGAGCCACATCTGTGGTCCACACTCATAACTGAGAATTACACAGGGTTTGGAGGTGAATTCCCAGGGGGTGATGTAAGATGAACTAGAAACTCTTTCCCTCGCCCCTCCTTTCCCTCCCCCTCCCCCCCAGAATCAGAAGAGCACAGTGTTTCAGGTCTCCAAGGACCATATTAAAAGTGACTAAGTGTCTATTTGGAACTGTCTTTGAGGGAAAAACTGCAAATGGTACTCAGAATGTGCTTCTAAAAAAAACGTAAGAAGTCTCTCTGGCCCTTACTTTGATCCTCTGTAGCAGAACTACTAACAGGCTGGTTGTGTGAATTGGTTATGGTGGGAACTCTGGAAATGAGTGGGGATTATTCTGTGTGTTCATTTGGTGCCCATGGAGGATAAGCTGCTTTTGCATGGCTACCACCATCCCCATAGCTCCCCACTCCTTATCTGGCTGCTATATAGATATGTATGCCTCATTCATCACAGGGGTGAATCAGAAAAACTTTTTTCCCATTCTGCTAAAAGTAACAAAACCAAATTCTCCTGTTGTGGGTTGCCAGTGTATTTCCAAATGCCTTCCTTCAGGTTTCACTCACTTAAAAGATATGAAATGCAGACGGGGGTGTTCTTAAGTTTACCTTGTCTTCATCAAAAATGTCAATTAACCCTAAATCACAACTAGGAGGGGAAGTCTGACTTTAAAACAACAGGTACGTAGCCGGGCATGATAACAGGCACCTGTAATCTCAGCTACTTGGGAAGCTGAGGCAGTAGAATCTCTTGAAACCAGGAGATAGACGTTGAGGTGAGCTGAGATCATGCTACTGCACTCCAGCCTGGGCAACAGAGCAAAATTCCATCTCAAAAAATAAAAATAATAATAATAATAAATAAATAAATAATAAAACAACAGATATGTGGACTCCAAGTATTTCTGAAACAAACATTAACATCTAAGTAGTGAAAATGCTAATTACATGTTATTCTAATCTCGTCTTTAAAGTCAGAACCCTAAGGACTGCTATGAGTAATGTGATGTCAACCTTTGGATTCTTTTAGAAAGGTTCTAACTTGAACTTAAGAACAAACCCAGACAGACTGTCCCCCAAACCATCCCAATGCATGATGTGTGATTGTGGGCTCAGATCAACAAGGTTTGGGGAAGTCCTGGGGCCAACTACATGCTTTCCTGGAAACATGATTATTTTGTCAGTCTGAGTCCTGTGGACATCATAGCTCAGAAGTTTAAGCTTGTTCCCAGATGGACTGATCTCTGCTGATAAAGACAGCAGGTAAAGAAGCTAAGAGTCCTAAAGTCAAGAATAGCTCTTCTGTGATTTCCACCAATCGGAGATTTAGTGGGGTACCTCCCTTTTCTTTGTGAACATGCATTTTATAACTAACTAAATTTAACTGAAAACTTCATGGAAGACTCCTCTATCCATTACTTTCTCCATTAAATTGGAAATGAACTCCATTTATTTAGTAGGAAGACACCCTGTCCCAGCTCTGGAAATTGTGGCAGTAATAATGGTAGCCAACAATTATTGAGTGATAGCCCATGCAGGCACTGTTGTAGACAGCTTACTTGTAATGACTAACACAATCATCCATGATTTAGGTGTTTCCATTAGTTCCAATCCAGAAATCAGGAAATGGATGCCAGAATGTTCAGTAACTTGTTCAAGGGCACATAGCTACTAAGGGAGCAGAATCATGACTGGAAGCCAGGCACTCCACCCTGGGGTCTATACCCTTAATACATGGATCCCCACCCCTCAAGATCCCAGAGCACATATTTGGCAGAATCAGTGACACGCTGCCTTTGTAAAAAGAGAAGTTGAGCTTGGCGCTCAAGAATAGAAAATTGTGACTCAAGGAGATGGGAAAGAAGGAAAAGGGAAATTTTAAAAAGGCAAGGCAATATCAACCTGCTTTGTCCAAGACAGCTACTCTTGTTATAAATGGAGCGTGTCCAGGTTCTTGGCATCTTGAGCAAAGAGCTGGACAAAACACACAAAGCAAAGAAAAATGAAGGGATTTATTGGAAATGAAAGTACACTCCACAGTGTGGGAGCCGGCCTGAGCATAGAGTCTCAAAGGCTCCGTTACAGAATTTTTGGGAGTTTAAATAACCACTAGAAGATTCCATTGGTTACTTTGGGTACACCCTATGTAAATGGAGAGGATGAACTAAAGTTACGAAGTCATTTATGGCGAGGAGAGGATATTTCTTGTTATGGCTGAAGTGTGAATTGGCCTTATGTTTCCTGGTTCCAGTCCCTATTTTCCTGCCTCACCCTCACATGTTTATTCTTCCTTTGGTTCCTCCTTCATCTTTGCTTTGGGTACAGATGATCAAATGTTGTCTAAGCCTATCATTTCATTGAGTCATAAGAATAAAGCAATACGGCATGTATACATATAGTCAATGAGAATCCTATAGTTAAAACTTGACCTTTCAAGGATCTTAGTTACTTTTGAGAACAGAAAGGAGGCAAATGAAATTCCATCTTCTTCCTACATTATCTCCCTAAAAGTGCTGTGGTCCCATTCATGGATCCACAAGGTCAATATTCCCTCCACCCTTCAAGATGCCAGAACACATCTAAGCATTCATGATAGAATCAGTGATGCCACTTGCTTGCTTGGTTGACCCCTTCCTCAGACACAGCCTGTGTGGGTGGGCATTCAAGACCTGTCTCCAGCAGGGCTGAGGTACAGGAGCTGTGTCAGGCAGGCAGGGATAATTCTTCTGCTTGAGTGGTGAGCTGACCTTGGCCACCAATGGGAGGAGAGAATCTGCAGTAACATGAGGAAAGGTCAGTGTTCTGATCTGGCCTAAGACTCCTGAGAGATGATTTTTGACGTGCTAATAAAATATTGAGCCTAAATCATGCTCCCAAATTTGTCACTTAAAAATAAACACATGAGGCTCCCAGACAAGAAGGCCCAATAGACACAGCTGTGGTCTGCAGCTCCTAGCAAGCCTAACACAGGTGGGTGATTTCTGCATCTCCAACTGAGGACATGGTTCATCTCATTGGGACTGGTTAGACAGTGGGTGCAGCCCACAGAAGGCAAACAGAAGCAGGGTGGGGTGTCGCCTCACCCAGAAAGCACAAGGGGTCAGGGAACTCCTTCCCTTAGCCAAGGGAAGCCATGAGGGACTGTGCTGTGAGGGACGGTGCTATCCAGCCCATATACTATGCTTTTCCCACAGTCCTCACAACCCACAGACCAGGAGATTCTTTTGGGTGCCTACACCACCAGGACCCTGAATTTCAAGTACAAAAGGGGGCAGCCATTTGGGCAGACACCAAGCTAGCCACAGTTTTGTTTGTTTGTTTGTTTGTTTTCCATACCCTAGTGGTTCCTGGAATGCCAGCAAGAAAGAACCATTCAGCCCCCTAAAAAGGGGGCTGAAGCCAGGGAGCCAAGTGGTCTCACTTAGTGGATCCGGCCCCCATGGAGCCCAGCAAGCTAAGATCCACTGGCTTGAAATTCTTGCTGCCAGCACAGCAGTCTAAAGTTGAGCTGGGACTCTCAAGCTTGGTGGGGGAAGGGGTATCTGCCATTACTGAGGCTTGAGTAGGTGGTTTTCCCCTCACAGTATAAACAAAGCCATTGGGAAGTTTGGACTGGGAGGAGCCCACTGCAGCGCTACAAAGCTGCTGTAGCCAGACTGCCTCTCTAGATTCCTCCTCTCTGGGCAGGGCATCTCTGATTCCTCCTCTCCCAGTCAGGGGCTTAAAGATAAAACTTCCATCTCCCTGGGACAGAGCACCTGGGAGAAGGGGTGGCTGTGGGTGAAGCTTCAGCAGACTTAAACATTCCTGCCTGCCAGCTCTGAAGAGAGCAGTGGATCTCCCAGCACAGAGCTCAAGCTCTGCTAAGGGACAGACTGCCTCCTCAAGTGGGTCCCTGACCCCTGTGTCTGTTGACTGGGAGACAGTTCCCAGCAGAGGTCAACAGACACCTCATATAGGAGAGTTCCAGCTGGCATCTGGCAGGTGCCTCTCTGGGACGAAGCTTCCAGAGGAAGGAGCAGCAGCAATCTTTGCTGTTCTGCAGCCTCCACTGGTGATACCCAGGCAAACAGGGTCTGCAGTGGACCTCCAGCAAACTCCAGCAGACCTGCAGGAGAGGGCCTGTTAGAAGGAAAACCAACAAACAGACAGCAATAGCATCAACATCAACAAAATGGACGACCATGCAAAAACTCCATCTGAAGGTCACCAACAGCAAAGACCAAAGGCATATAAATCCATGAAGATGAGGAAAAAACAGTGCAAAAAGGCTGAAAATTCCCAAAACCAGAATGCCTTTTCTTTGCCAAAGGATCACAACTCCTTGCCAGCAAGGGAACAAAACTGGACGGAGAACGAGTTTGACAAATTGACAGAAGTAGGGTTCAGAAGGTGGGTAATAACAAATTTCTCTGAGCTAAAGGAGCATGTTTTAACCCAATGCAAGGAATCTAAGAACCTTGATAAAAAGTTAGAGGAATTGCTAACTAGAACAACCAGTTTAGAGAAGAACATAAATGACCTTACAGAGCTGAAAGAGACCATGAGAACTTCATGAAGCATACACAAGTATCAACAGCTGAATTGATCAAGCAGAAGAAAAGATATCAGCAATTTAAGATCAACTTAAGGGAATAAAGTGTGAAGACAAGATTAGAGAGAAAAGAATGGAAAAGAATAAGGAAAGCCTCCAAGAAATATGGGACTATGTGAAAAGACCAAACCTACATTTGATTGGTGTATCTGAAAGTGACAGGGAAAATGGAACCAAGCTGGAAAACACACTTCAGGATATTATCCAGAAGAATGTCCCCAACATAGCAAGACAGGCCAACATTCAAATTCAGGAAATACAGAGAACACCACAAAGATACTCCTCGAGGAAAGCAACCCCAAGACACATAGTCATCAGATTCACCAAGGTCGAAATGAAGGAAAAAATGTTAAGAGGAGCCAAAGAGAAAGGTCGGGTTACCCACAAAGGGAAGCCCATCAGACTAACAGATCTCTCTGTAGAAATCCTAAAAGCCAGAAGACAGTGGGGCAAATACTCAACATTCTTAAAGAAAAGAATTTTCAACACTGAATTTCATATCCAGCCAAACTAAGCTTCATAAATGAAGGAGAAATAAAATCCTTGACAGGCAAGCAATGCTGAGGGATTTTGTCACCACCAGGCCTGCCTTACAAGAGTTCCTGAAGGAAGCACTAAATATGGTGTTTTTCCAGCCACTGCAAAAACAAACCAAAATGTAAAGACCATTGACACTATGAAGAAACTGCATCAACTAATGAGCAAAATAACTAGCTAGCATCATAATGACAGGATCAAATTCACACATAACAATATTAACCTTAAATGTAAACAGGCTTAATCTTTGCTGTTCTGCAGCCTCCACTGGTGAGACCGAGGCAAACAGGATCTGGAGTGAGCCTCCAGTTGATTGATAATGTTGTTGTCTTCTCTATTTGCTGGTTTTCTGTCTAGTTGTTCTATCAGTTACTGAGAAAGGCATGTTGAGGTTTTTAACTCTATGGATTTATCTATTTCTTTTTTCAGTTCTATCAGTTTTGTTTCACATATTTTTAAACTCACTTTATTTGGGTATATATTTATGATTTGCATGCAAAATATGTATGTTTGCTATGTCTTTTTGGTAGATTGGCCTTTTTATCATTATATAATGTCCCTCTCTGTCCACAGTAATTTTCTTTTCTCTGAAGTCTTCTTTAACATTGATATAACTATTCCTGCTCATGGTTAGGAAGAATCAATATCGTGAAAATGGCCATGCTGCCTAAAGTAACTTTTAGATTCAACGCTATCCCCATCAAGCTACCACTGGCTTTCTTCACAGAATTGGAAAAAACCGCCTGAAACTTCATATAGAACCAAAAAAGAGCCCACATAGCCAAGACAATCCTAAGCAAAAAAAACAAAGCTAGAGGCATCACACTACCTGACTTCAAACTATACTGTAAGGCTACAGTAATCAAAACAGGCAAGCATTTGACCCAGCAATCCCATTACTGGGTATATACCCAAAGGAATATAAATCATTCTATTATAAAGACATATGCACATGTATGTTTATTGCAGCACTGTTCACAATAGCAAAGACTTGGAACCAACCCAAATGCCCATCAATATTAGACTGGATAAAGAAAATGTGCCACATATACACCATGGAATACTATGCAGCCATAAAAAAGAATGAGTTCATGTCCTTTGAGGGACATGGATGAAGCAGGAGACCATCATTCTCAGCAAACTAACATAGGAACAGAAAACCAAACACCGTATGTTCTCACTCATAAGTAGGAGTTGAACAATAAGAATATATGGGCACAGGGAGGGTAACATCACACACCAGGGCCTGTCAGGGAGTGGGGGATAAGGGGAGGGATAGCATTAGGACAAATACCTCATGTAAATGACCAGTTGATAGGTACAGCAAACCACCATGGCACGTGTACACCCATGTAACAAACCTGCACGTTCTGCATATGTATCCCAGAACTTAAAGTATAATTTTTAAAAAAAGTATTAAAAAAAAACACAGGAATGTAAAAATGTTCATTTGAGGTCCTAAAAATAAATCTGCATATGGTTTTACTCAATCACCCAGATGTTGACATAGCACAAAAATATTTTCTTAAAAAGGAACACAACTGCATTTTGGCATATGTGGTAGACTGAATTATGGCTCCCAAAGATGTCTACATCCTAATCCTGAAACCTGTGAATACATTAACTTGCACAGGAAGACAAACTTTGCAGATGTGATTACATTAAGAATACTGAGATGGAAGGAAAAATTCTCCTGAACTATTCACATGGTCCCAGTGTAATCACAGGATCTTTTTAAGTGGAAGAGAAAAGCTGAGTAACATACACAGAGGATGGCAGCCTGAGAAGGACTCGATCTGCTCTTGCTGCCTTTGAAGATGAATGAAGAGGGCCGTTGGCCAAGGAACTCAGGAAGCTTCTAGAATCAGGGAAAGGCAGGGGAAATAATTCTTCCCAACAGCCTCCAGAAGGAACATACCCCTGAGGATACCTTAATTTTAGCCCAATGAAACTGATTTCAGACTTCTGACCTCAAGAAGTATAAGATAATAAATTGTATTTTTAAGCAGCTGGCTTTCTGAAACACTGTTATAGCTACCAGAGGGAAACTAATCCGGTATGATCCAGAGCTACACAGAATCCACAGTAGTCCCATAAATCTTAAGAGTTTTTTCTATCAATGTTAGGAAATACAAAAAAATTTCAGCTTGTCCCTACAAACAATATTCTGTGGATACCAAAGCTAAACCACAGGAAGCAATGTCAGGGAAGAACAACTAGAAAATTTATGAATTGGAGTCCTACATCCCATTCATTGTCAAGCTTAATTAATTAAACTTGTTTTCACCCCAATCTTCACCCTGACCAGTTACTGGTGTTTGTAGGTGAACATTCATAAATTGCTTGAATTTCTGAGTCATGGAGGGACAGGGATTCAGCTAAGAATTTATATATCAAGACTTGTTACCAAGCTACAGATGTTACTCATACTAACAAATAGAACCTTAATTTGTTTACAGTTCTCCTGGTCCACAGCTTGCCCCCAACTCATCACTTTCTAACAGATATTTAGAAAGCTGCAAAACAGAAACTTAACAGTGTCTCCTCTGAAGCAAATGGGCATTCTCCTAAGTGCTGCAGACCAGCCAGAACAAAGAAAAAGATGGCCCCCACAAAGGCACAAAGCTTCCTGTGGCAGTGACAAGGCCTGAGGAGTGTGGGTTTTCAACAAGTGAGGGAAAAAAAGAAAAAAAAAATAGAATGGGAAGCTCTGTAAGATCCTACAGTAAATTCTAATTTATCCAGAATAATTGAAAGCAGGGAGATTAGCATAAGAATGTGGCAGAATACATGAATTGTCAGTTTGCAAGTAGCAGAATAGAATAACATAGCCCTTAATATGAAAATGGCTCTAAGTTTAATTTAATCTCTTTGATGATTTGGAAGTCACCTCAGGATACTACAATATTTCCTTTCTGTGGTCATGAATATTAATCATCAGGGCTCAGTGCTGTGGAAAACAGTTTAAGAAATTCGAGCTCTCCTTTGCAGGCTTCTGAGGAGCCACGAGTATCTGAGCCTTTTGTAAGGAATGGGCATCCTTATAGTCACGGCCTGGAAACACTGTGGGCCTGTGAATGGACTGAGGTGCTTTACGGTGAAGCAAATGCCTCTGCAAGGCTGAGGCACCTTCCTTTATTTATTTATTTTTTACTTTTTCCAAACAACATTGCCCCAAAGCACCTTCCTTTCAATGATCACTTTTTACATTCCTTAGCAAATGTGGTGGAGTGAAGTCAACAGGGCTGGGTGGGGGCCAATTCCTGCCTTCTGCGTGTTCTCTGCAATTCTCCCTGTCTCTCTCACAAACTGGATTCCACAGAAAAGGGACAGGGTCCATTTTCCTCCCTAAACTATTTGTTCAGGGCTGAGTTCTTAGGGGAGTCTTAATTTCATCATCCCACAAGGACTAAAGGTTCCTCCCTGCCTCAGTGTCTGCATCTTCATCAGTACTGATCACAAAACCATTGACCAACAGCAGCCAGGACCACTGTGCCAAAGTATTAAGCAGGAGCTAACATGGTGCTGTAAACCAAAAAATAAAATTCTAACGCTCCCCCAAACATCTGAATGAACCACTCCTCTCAGCCAAGGGCATTCCAAAGTTAACTTGAAAAACATGTTCAGGCCATGATGGAAGAGGAGGCGGATATGCCTCATTCTACCCTCCTATATCCTCCTCCCTCTTGGGATTCAGGAAAAGCCCACCAGCATTAACAGCAACACTTACATCTGATACAAAACATTTACAAGCCATTCTCTCTGAAGCCTGCTGCTTAGCATCTTCATCTGTATGATAAAACTTTGGTCTCTATGACCTCTAATCATAATCCAGGCATACCTTTTTATTGATCATAACTCTCACAACCAATTGCCAATCAGAAAATTTTAAAATGTACCTATAACCTGGAAGTCCCACTACCCCCAGCCTTTGAGTTGTCCCACCCTTCCAGATGGAACCAATGTACATCTTTCATGTATTTGATTGATGTTTCATGTCTCTCTAAAATGTGTAAAACTAGACTGTGCCCCAACCACCTTGGGCATACCTTGGGCATATGTTCTGAGGATCGCCTGAGGACTGTGTCATAGGCCACTGATCATTCATATTTGGCTCGGAATAAATCTCCAAATGTTTTGCAGTGTTTGACTTTTCATCTACAGTGCCTAATGAGATTTTTTTTCTTAGATTCCTCTGCACTGTGCTATACTGTGCACCTTCCAATTGTTACTTGAGATACATGCTCTTCTCTTTTTAAAGGGCTCAGGCTACATACCTGCACGATCTCTAGCATCTCTGCCTTGCTGATATAGCCATTTCCATCCAGGTCATACATGCTGAAAGCCCATTTCAGCTTCTGCTCCAGCTTCCCCCTCGAAGTTACACTCAGGGCGATGATGAATTCTCTAAAGTCTATTGTCCCATCTCCATTTGCATCGAAGGTGCGGAAGACATGCTCTGCAAATTTGGAAGCATCCCCATAAGGGAAAAAGTTCCCATATATTTTCTTAAACTCTTCCATTGACAAATGTCCACTGGGGCAGTCTCTCAAGAAGCCTTTATACCATTCCTGGATCTCATGCTCTGTAAAGTCTGTGCTTTCCAGCAAGTCTTGCATGACTTCCGGGCGCAGCTTGCTGTTCTGTTTCCCCATCCTGGCAGCAAGAATTCAGCTGCAGATAGAAAAAAAAAAAGTATATAATTTGTAGAGCTGCTGTTTAGGGCTGCATTTTGTAATTTGTGATTGTTCCTTAGGGAAAAAGAAAAAACAAACTCTATACTAGTCTAATAACACTGTCTAGATTTTGCAACATACTGGCCAGCCAAAGAAAACAGTAGAAAGATAGGCCAGTAGAAGATGTACAACAGAATTATCACTGACCAGAAAACAAATATGTCTTTTATATAGAGCCATCCTGAAAGTGAAAGATACCTCAGAGAGAGAGTGAAGTAGAGGGAAGTGAGGGGAGAGAGAGAGGGACAGGAGAAGGGAGGGAGGGAGGATTAATTGCTTACTTAATTTTGACATCAATTTACCAGAGGTTGAGCTTAAATTTAAGAAGCCTGGGGGTTCTGATAGTGAATCCAAGTATTAGCAGGGAAAATTAAAGGAAAGGAGGAAAAGAAAGACCAAGAGAAAGAATTTAGCAGGTTTTATTGCTAGAATATTTCCAAGTCAAATGCTGCTTGGATACCTTCTGAGTATTATAAGCACAGACATGAAGATGGAAAATGGAAGCAAACCTATCTAATAGCACTGGACTCTGCCATGCTAGTTCAGTGATTTAAATGCATGGAATAAATCACTGACAATGTTGGGTTTTGATAGTAAAGGTGATGCTTCATAAAGTTATGTCTTATGATTTTGGCTTATGAAATAGGACAAATGTTTCTCTTTAAAATACAAATAACTTTGCGATTCCTTATCATAGCAGTAGCACATATCTACAGTAAAATAGTAAAACAGAACAGTGATACATAAAGAAAAAAACCAGTGTCATTTCAAATACTAACCCTTAGAGATAGCAACTGCTAGCATGTTGATATGTGTTCTTCCAGATTTTTGTATGTGTACTTAAATATGCTGTTAATATATGTTTCCATACATTTACATTAAAAAAAAGAATGCACACCTTTCGTTATCTATATTTAAACTTAATATAGTGTGGAAGATAAAGGCAACTTTTAGTAGGTGAGGAAATATCTGCAATTATTTTCAGCCTTGGGGGAAAATGCCACTTTGATATTTAAAGCTACTCACTTAAAGAATGATTTATTTTCCTGAGTATAGGAAGCACCATTTCTTCAAAACCAAACTTATTTTCCCAATGTATAAAATGTGCTTCTCACTTACAGTGCTTTTGCACTAGGGACAAATTGCCTCAACATATTGGCTCTCAATTACCAATGTGTCTGGTGCTGTGGTTGCAGAATAAGATGTGGTCCCTTCTCCCTAAAGGCACCTACGTGTGTGTGCAGGGGACGGTGGTGACAGTGAAGGGACAATATGATAGACATGCCACAGAATGGACAGTGGATTCAGTGAGAGTACCTAGGAAAGGGGGCATGGGTGCTAACAGGGAAGCTTTCCTGGAGGAGGTAACATGATATTGGTTCCTAATTCCCAAGGTATATGATTTAAGTGTGGTCAAGATAAATCCCTTCTCAAAAAAAGTTCTACACTTGTATTTTGCATTTTTCCTCTATTGGAAAAAAAAACAACCTGAAAGCAAGGCTTAGAAAAATTACAGAATACCTGAAAGACAGCCTATCCCCATTTTAATCATGACTGCCAATCTTCTTTGCGATTTCATGCGGTGTGGGGTTTGTTTCTGTCTCCCTCCTGCTACATGGTCAGCCCTTTGAGGCAGAGTCTCCACTGGGGTTGCTTTGTCTTGCTAGGGCCCACCACAAATGGCATTTGGTGAACAAATGAATGAATGAAGGCATGACTGAGTAAAATGATTGGCAGGTAACCATAACACGGAAACATGGAACAATCAGAGGAGGCTCTTGACAGAAGCACAAGGTTGGTTTTCAGAATGTTATTTTACACACTGAAAATTATCTGGTGGTGAAGATTTAAGCATAGGATCTCTTATATTGAATTAGTGAGGCCTAAAAATAAACTTCTACAAAGCAGTGTTTATATCGTATACTGCTGAAACTGCTTCCGTAATATTCATAGTTCAGATGATGACCAGCAAGCCTTATTCATTGCCAAGTTTATCGATTTTGTTTTCTGACTTCTGCACTGGAGGCATCGCCTGCCCTGATCATATGTAGGCATTCAATGGGATGGGAGTATGGGGCACTCCACCTATGAGTATGGGCAACTGCTGTAGGAAGGAACTTACTTTTAGAGTTCCTCCCGCCTTTATTTTTTTTTGAGGCTGTCACTTAGGCTGGAATGTGGTGGTGCAATCATGGCCCACTGCAGCCTCAAACTCCTAAGCTCATGCAATCCTCCTGCCTCAGCCTCCCAAAATAGCTGGTATACAGGTATGCACCACCAGGTTTGGCTAAATTTTTTATTTTTTGTAGAGACAGGGGTCTTGCTTTGTTGCCCAGGCTGGTCTCAGATTCCTGGCCTCATGCCATCCTTCAAAGTGCTGGGATTGCAGGCATGAGCCACCAGGCTTGGGCCAGAGTTCCCTCTTTAGGCAGAACGAAGCAAACAGCATTTTATGCAAAAGCAAAATTAAACTACAACTCAAATGGAGAACAAATGGAATTTATAAATTGAACAGTCTAATATCTTTCACTTCCCTCTCTGTCCTTTTTTCCCCTGAAGATTAAAAAAACAAAGTTACAGAGACTGGTTTGTATTAGAATTGTAAAGCTGTCATTTAGTTGCTAAGCTGGCAATTTGCCTGAGGCCAGAATTGAGAAACATGCAGTTATACATAACATTCTGCTTTATAGAGCTCTGAAACATTTTATGAAATTTGCAAGTAATTTCAAGTTTTCCTTTTGGGGAATTCTTTAGAATGTATCTCTTTGGTGTGGTTTTCAATGAAATCACCGTTATTACAGTTTAGTTATGTGCAAATTGCTGCTTGCCTGGCCTTGGGGAAAAATGCCATTTTGACATTTAAATCTAGTCTCTTAAAGAATGATTTATGTCTCTGATGTATAAAGCATTATTTCTTCAAAACCAAACTTAAGTGCCTTTCCCGATGTTTAAAAAGTGCTTCTCGTTTATTAGCTGCTTTTGCACTACAACCAAATTGCCTCAACATTTTGGCTAAGTCTCCCACTGAGACTGATCTGTGTGCAGCTATTTTTCAGTAAACAGTAATTAAACCACATTTACAAATTCATCAGCACAGAAAGGCCATAACACAAACAAGGCAGAAAAGCGTGGAATAAGTTATGGGGAAAACGAGTGTTCACAATTAAGCCCAGAATCCATTTTAGTAGATAACTACAAACACGTCACTAAGAATGAGGACTTAACTTGAGAACACCATCTGGACTTGGTTAGATGGGACAACAAAAATCTCAAGGGACATTTGATAAGAGTTTCATTCTTTAGGTGGGGAGGAGGAAGATAGAGGAAAGCCTGGCAATACCTTTTTCTTTGGGAGGACAGAAATTTCTGCCTGTTTGAGCTGAAGGGATAGGACAGGATAACATTAGGGAAATGCTACATTAATTAGCAGTCTGGGAACAAAAGTTGCACCTTGGGTCAAATTGTTTTCATAACTCCAATCAGTCATTAAAACATTTATTTTGTGCTAGTTGAACATAGGTATGATGGACCATCTATTAATAATTTTTTTCTCTGTTAAGTTAATTGCAGTATTATTGTTATATGTAAATTTTTGGTGCTGCAAAACAAGTAGCATTCAAATATACATGTCCTCAGCAAGGCAATTTACTTCTATAGAAGGGTGTGTCTCACAGACGGAGTGATGGCGAGCACACACCTGGACAAGGAAGGAGAAGGGGTTCTTGCTCCTGACACAGGTAGCCCTGACTGCTGTATTGTTCCCCTATCGATTAGGGTTAGACTGGATAGTCTAAGCTAATTCCAACTGGCTATTTTAAAGAGAGCAGGGGTATGAGCTGGAGTGGTGGGGTGGGTAGTTTGGTGGGAAGGATGGTTACGGAACAGGTCAGAGCAGGTGACCAGGGGAACAGATGTGAACTACTGATTAGAATTGGCAGGAAAGTTGTTTAACAAAACTAGAGGCAAGAGGATGCAGAGAACCAGGAAGTTAAACTTTAAAATGGAGAATTAAAGAATAAGAGAGCTTAACATACTGACATGCTGATTCTTTGAAGAGAAACTTGAAATTCACTATATCTAACATTATTTCACCATCACTATTTACATTTACTTCTCAGGTATCAAAGACTTAGTCCTTTAAGTACTAAATTATGAACACATATTTTCAAAAAACAAAATTGAGTTCATAATTGCCAGGAGCATATATACAGTGTAGAAGATTAAAAAATTGAATTAGCATACAGTTCTCTTTTCTAAAGTTCCTGTGAAGAACTTATGCTCTTCTATACTGTTAATCTATTCCATACATTTAAAATAACATTTGTTTTTACGTAAATAGTAAAAAATATAAAGGTTTACATTTTGTAAGACTAACCAATAAAAAAGCACTCCAATTTTAAACCAATCCCTGAAATCAAAGCATTCAAATATTTTAATATTAGTTCAATATTTCTACATCACACAATAAGGTTTTCACAAACAGTAACTTAAAGTTTTATCTTTATTTTTTAATAATGGGAATGGCCTACAATTCAGATAACCCCACAAATTCATACTGTCTTATAAACAGCAGTAATATTGATATAAACAATGTTGATTCAGTTATCTTAGAGGCCTTACCATATCATTAACCTATTCACAAAACAAAAACATTTCTATGAAAGTGAATATATATTTTCATGTCTGTTTGTTCAAGTGTGCTACAATAGAAATAGAGGTAGAATCCTATTTTTGTTAAGTACCACTCTATAAACCAATTCTACACAATTAAGGTATTTTTGCAATCTAAAATAGTGATGCTAATTCTGCTTCAGTAAACTAGATTTACTAAAGAATCCTTTGGGAGGCTGAGGCAGACAGATCATGAGGTCAGGAGTTCAAAACCAGCCTGACCAATATGGTGAAACCCCATCTTCACTAAAAATACAAAAACTAGCTGGGTATAGCGGCATGCACCTGTAGTCCCCCAGGTACTCGGGAGGCTGAGGCAGGAGAATACCTTGAACCCAGGAGGCAGAGGTTGCAGTGAGCCAAGATCATGCCACTGCACTCCAGCCTGGGCAACAGAGTGAGACTCCAACTCAAAAAAAAAAAAAAAAAAAAAGAATCCTAAGAAATTACATATATATGACTTTCAGATATCCATGTTAAACTATGAACTAATCAGAACCGTTGTTCTCTGCTCACACTTACCATTCTTGAATGACCATAAAGAGATAATGCTAAAATTTTTTCTAATCTAAGTTTTTCTTTATGAGTGACTATATGATATCTTACCATTTCTAAGAGGAAAAAATGAGACCTACTTGGCAGTCTGCATGGGCTGGTGGAAACTATAATCAGAGTGTAAAGACAAATCTTCAAATGACTCATAAATGTTTGTAGATAACTCAGAATATAATCTGTTGGGAACTATGGCACGTTGGCTTCTTGGATGTCCCACTGGACTAACATTGGGAAAACACTGGAATAAAAATGCTTGGCTTCAAAGCCTGGTTCTGTTGTTTACTAGCTTGTGGGTAATTCACTTAACTTTTTGGTGCTCCTCAGTTTTCTTATCCGTAAAATGAGTTTAATGATATGAGTTCATCTCTTACTGATTTGATGAGAATTAAATGAGAGAGTCAAACACGTAAAGCTCTGGCACTGAGTCAGGGCCAGACACTGCTGTAAATGAAAACGATGCTTTATCCTAGATGATCCTTCATGCAACATCCTATTAAACTTTCACAACCTGTGTGATAGGCAGGCAGGCTTTCTCCATTTCATAAGCAAAGAAATGAAAACTTGGAGAGGTGAGGTGACTTATCCCAAGTCACACTGCTTGTGAATGAGAGAGCCCAGCTGTGCATGTGGGCTGCTGCTGGACTGCCCAGTGGTTTTAGCCCTATGCTCTGCTAGCTCCAAGGACAAAGCATTTACAGAGATTAAGACAACAGTCCATAAAAAGTCAGAGAGCAGTAGTGAAAAACAAGGAGACAACTTCCTATTGGAACTCACTCATTCCACACACAGGCACTAAGTGTGTCTACCGGGGTGAACACTCAGACACTGGGGAATTCAGCAGGGAGCAAACAGGCAAAGCCCCTGTTTTCATGGTGATATGGACAGGAGGCAGAGAAATACTGAGCAGAAGAGGGTGGTTCCCAGGCAAAGGTCCTGCCCTCAAGCCTGGAAACCGTGGCCCTAAATAAGAACAATTATCCCTGTTTTCCCATCCAAATGTTATATTTTTGGCCTGCACTGCCCCCTTATCCTGAGCCTATATAAACCCCAGACCTCAGCTGGCAGAGAGACAAGCAGCTGAACACTGAGGGAGAGGAAGTAACTGAGCATCAGAGACTATGGACAGATACGGCTTAACTTCAGACAGCATAACTTCAGAGAGGAGCACAGCCACAGATGGCTGGAGCCCAGGGAAAGATCACCTTCTTCCTGCACCATCCCCTTTCCAGCTCCCCTTCTGCTGAGACCCACTTCTACTGTTTAATAAAATCCTCCATATTCATCACCTTTCAAACTGTTTACGTGACCTGATTCTTCTTGGATGCCAAACAAGAACCCAGGTACCAAGAGGGCAGGGTGTAAAAGGCTATCACCCTGACTCTCCACTGAACTAGTTAACACTTAGCCATCCATAGACAGAAAGAGCATCAATTGTAACTCACCACTAGTCACTGCTGAGGGGCCGGAGTCCAAAAGTGCTCACCTTGGCCCCACACCTGCTTGCTTGCATGCTCCCCCTCTCACAAGCGGTTTGAGCATGGCATCCAAGTAAGCAAGCCACACCCCTGTTGCAAGTCCCACAAACGGGTCAAGGGAGTTCTCTCATCTCAATGGCACTTATACTGTAGTAGTCTAGTGGCAACAGACATACAATAAATAAAATAAATAAGTGAAATGATAGATGAAGATGTGCCACGGGGAAGAGTAGAGAAGAGAAGGGAATGCCAGCAGCAGGTGAACAGGTGTTGAAATTCTGAATAAGAAGCCAGGAAAGGCTCCACTGAGAAAGCAACACTGGAAAAATACTAGAGGAAGTGAGGCAGGTCGCCATGGAGATAACTGTAAGAAGACTCTTTCAGGAGCAAGAACAGTGAATGAGAGGGGTCTACGCTGGAGGCGTGCCTAGCACGATCCAAGATGTGGTTGGGGTGGAGGGCATGAGGGAGGGGAGGAGATGACATCAGCACCATCATGAGGGGCCTGGTCATATGGGGCTTGGAGGTGACTGTAGGGACTTTCAGCTTTCACTCTGACTGAGGCCAAGCCATTGTAGGGTTTTTAGCAGAGATGTGATAGGGCCGATTTATATCCTAACAGGACCACTCTTGCTGCTGTATTGAGAGTAAGCTCAAGAGGAAAAGGGCAGAGCCAGGAAGACCAGTTAGGATGTCCATGCAATGATCCAGGCAAGAGTGATAGTGGCTAGAACCAGGGTGGTAGCAGCAGAAAAGGGGAATGTGGTTAGATTCTGGGTACAGCTTAAAGGTAGACTCAACAGGCTTGGTTGATGGTTTAGATGTAGGACATGAAAAAAGAAAACAGTGCAGCATAGCTCCAAGGTTTGGGCCTAAGCAACTATAAGGATAAAATTGACATTAATAGAAGTGGAGAGAATGCAAGTGAAGCAGGGCTTTTAGATAAGGCATGAATATCAGTATTTAGTCGTGCATGTGTTAACCCTGAGATGCCTATTCCACATCAGTTGGAAATGTCAAGTAGGCAGGTGAATATATAAATCTATACGTAGAGGAAAAGGCTCAGTGAGGCGATATAAATTTGGTAGTCATCAGTACATTGACAGTTTACAGCCAAGGACTGAATGAATGCACCAGGGACATGAATGTGGATAGAAAAGCACCAAGGAAGTGAATGTGTATACTACTTATACCCAAAGACTAGATGACAGCACCAAGGAAGTCAATGGAGACCAAGGACTGAGCCTTTGATCACCATGACATTTAGACTCTTGGAGATGAGAAGGAGCCAGTAAAGGAGAATAAGAAGGAATGGCCCATGAAGCAGGTAGACAAACACAAAGAGGATAAAACCATGCCCTCTTCGATGTTGTGTCCTTCATGCCCAGCTCCAGGCTGCACTTTGAAAGGTCTCAGTACAACCAAACAAATAGGAATTGGAGCTCTTGGTATTTTCTCTGAATCTTGTGCCCTCCCCAACCCCGACCTGCCCCATCTCAGTAAAGAACACCATCTTCTACTCAACTGCTCTCTTTAAAGCCCTGGGCTCATCCGTGATTTTGTTCATTTTTGTTCCATCAGCAAGCTGTTGAATCTGTGTCAAAAATTTATCTTGAATCCATTCACTTCTCACCATCTCCATTGTCACTACCTGAATACAAACTATTATCTCCTACCTGATCTTCTACAACAACTCTCCACACTGAAATCTCACTTTTCACTCACCTTCCCTCTCCCTACCCCCTTGCCCCAATCTATTCTTTATTTAGTCTCCAAGAGTCATGAGTAACGTTTTATAAAATATTTTCATTTTTTTAGAGACAGGGCCTCACAATGTCACCAGGCTGGAGTGCAGTGCCTATTCACAGGCAATTGTGGTGCACTAGCACACTATAGCCTTGAATTCCTGGGTCAAGCAATTCTCCTGTCTCAGCCTCCCAAGTAGATGGAACTACAGATGCACACCACCATGACCAGCATAAAAGTATCCTCTTAAGAACACTTATCAGACTATGTCAATCCTTTGCTTAAAGTTCTACGAAAGCTTCTCTTGCACTTAGAATAAAGTCAGAATTCCCTCTTTGGCTCACAAGGCTCTGTGTGAGCTGGCCCTGGGCCATCTCTGACTTACCTCTCAGTTCTCTTTCTATTCTAGGCACCTTGGCCTCCTGGATGTCCCATCTTTTATGTCTTCAGTGCCTTTGCTTCAGTCCTGCACTTTCTTAAGTTGACTGTGCACCTATTCTATTAGACACTGGCATCCCGTTATTCAGTAGTTTACTCTGGGAAGGGGAATGTGAAATCACTCAACCTATTTTGGGTCACACTCAGTCTCCTAGAGATCAAAAAATAAATCTGGAGTTGATATTGACTGCAGATGAAAAAGAAAAAAATATATCCAAAGAGGAGATACCAAATCACCAACAAAGAACCACTACCAGGAATCTAAAATAAGAACTTAAAATTAAGTTTTCACTTAAAAAGAAAAATCAAGGAATGACAACTAAAAATGATGCCACAGTGAGAAGAAATGGTGGCTGGTGAACAGCAGAAAGAGCGCGTTCCCTTCTTTATTTTGCGTATCCATGGAGGGAAAGATCTGAAGCCTTGCATTTCTGTGATTCCTCATAAGGTTCTGAAAGCTGCATGACTTAATTCCTCAGAGCCCAGAGTTAGATTTTCCAGGGAAAAGGACATAACTTATCCTGGACAGCCTGATTAACTTCAGAGGAAAAGCCTCAATGCAAACTGCACCAAAGGCTCCTAAAATGGAATTTGCAAGACGTGAGCCGCTAAAGTCAAGCTAGGCTGCAACAAGGAACCCAGAACCCACAGCGATTCCTGAAAGAGACCAGGTTCATTACAACATTTGCCTAATTTGCAGCATGTAATCTTGTCCACTAACAGTTTCTTTAAATTTTCAATCAATGGAATGTCTAGATTGTGAAGACGCAACTTAAAAAAGGTTCTTAAAATAAAAGAAAGAAAACTGTCAAAGTTATGGATAAAGAGGAGTATGCATTCATTTACCATGACTTAGACATCAGATATTTTAGCTGCTTAATTTTATTGGTGACTAAAGTCCCACAAGTTCATTTCTAGGTCAATTGTCTTTGATTTTCACTAAGAAAAAAACAAGAAAGACTAAATAAAAACCTGAAGTGCACGTTGTTTCAGAATTTCTCTTCAATGGAACCGGTGGGAACTTGAAAGGATACTATATGTACAAACTTCATATATATATATATTAGGCAAATTAGGAAATAAAACACAGTAGTACGTCAGGAAAAAATTAAAATATAAAAGAGGGAGAATTGAAAGTTATATAATAATCTCACTAACTTAGTCTTTACCTTGATTGAAGAATATTCTCTCTTCTCGCCTCTGCTAAGATGAGCCAAAGTAAGGAAATGAGACCTACGCCCCATTTGGATCACAAAATGGCTTTGCTGGAATTGTCTGAAATATGTTACAAAGCCACTGCCCCCAGTGAGGCCTCTTCCCGGTGGGGATGGGCATGTGGGTTCATATCTCCTGTGTAAAGGGTCATGGCCTGGGTCCCCCAGCCACATACCTGGCTCTCACACCCCCTGCAGAGAGGTGATTGAGTTTGAGACGAGAAATGAAATGGTACAAAAAATCTGGTGAGCAGGAGGCTCACTAGGAACAACTGTACTCTTCCTTTGCCTTCCCTACATCATGAGATAAAGCCCAGGAAATCATTCTGTTTCTCCAGGTGAGCAGAGGTTACAGTCTCCAAAATATCAGAGACCTTGCTCTACCAGACTGTGCATTTCAGGCTGAAAAGGGCCTGGCCTAGGGTTTTTCCAAGTTTATTTTTCATAAAAATAAAGTGCAACCACATTACTACCAATAAAACATACTTCTGATAAGAATCTGAGCAGAATCTTGTCTAACAGCAATCCTTTCTTCCTCCTCCAAATATGGAAATATCATTTTTTTGTTTTGCAGATTACCAAAGTATTATATCACTACTGAAAAAATCTAAGTAATAAAGGGATATAAAAATGAGAAAGTGAACATATTCATTCTGATCCAATAGCACTCCATAAAAAGACACTATTAACAGTTTACATATATCCCCCTAGACATTTAAATGTGTATATATGAAATTTGTAGACTCTAATTATACATGGGATAATTTTATATTTTCTTTAACCTTCATTTTCACTTAAAACAATATTGCGGACATTCTTCCATATTAGACATATGAATGTAAATCATTTAACCTTTCAAACTGCTAAATTTTCATTTATCGATTGATTCAACAATCAATTGAGCACTGTCCTTGTGCTAAACACTAAATTAGGTAACAGATACAATGGTTCATAATGTGAGGCTTACAGCTTTTTGGTATTCCAGTATATGAAATTTATTTAACTAGTTCCCCTTGGTAGACATTGAGGTTGACTTCACTTTTCTTTTATTCACTTGGTCACGGTTCCTTAGGTAGAATTTATTGCAGAGAGGTTCTTCATATCATTGGCAAGAACTTGTTCTTGTATGTCTACTGCCACTAGACTATAAGAACCTGTTTTCATGGTGCTTACAGTGGCAACAGACATACAATAAACAAATAAGTAAAACGATAGATGAAGATGTGTTATGGAGAAGAGTAAAGAAGAGAAGGGAGCTACAGAGTATCAGCAGTGGATGAATGGGTGTCAGAGTTTTGAATCAGAAGCCATGAAAGGCCCCACTGAGAAGCAACATTGGAAAAAAACCAGAGGAAGTGAGGCAGGTCACCATGGAGATAACTGTGAGAAGACTCTTTCAGGAGTGAGAACAGTGAATGAGAGTGGTCTAAGTTGGAGGCGTGCCTAGCACGATCCAGGATGTGGCTGGAGTGGAGGGTGTGAGGGAGGGGAGGAGATGACATCAGCACCATCATGAGGGGCCTGGTCATGTGGGCCTTGGAGGTGACTGTAGGGACTTTCAGCTTTCACTCTGGACTGAGGCTGAGCCAGTGCAGGGTTTTTAGCAGATAGAGCTGATTTATATTGCCAAGAACTTATTCTTGCCAATGACATGAAGAACTCTCTTTGCAGTAAGTTCTTCAGTAAGCCATTTTCCTCTAAAGCCTTTATAACCCAACTACACATCTTGCAAGAGTTTACATATCTGCTAAGATGAGAATTAAATTGGACTTGGAATTGGAATTCCATGCCTCACTCCCCCTGCCCCCACTGGTCTGCCTGAGTTACAGTGACGTACATATGAGTTTGGCATTTGCTATTCCAGAGCTTAGAAGGGCACACCCATCCTGCTCTTAAAAGAGTACACTGTTGCAACCATGTAAATACCCTCTCACCTGTTCCAGCCTAAAGACATATTTCACCTCAATGGTACCCTACATCTATGTACATCTTCTATTGCTTGAAATTCAACTCCTGATGGCATCTCCTTTCCCAGCTACTCCAAGTCCATCTAATGTCTAACTTTGTCTCCACTTCTTCCCAGGTTGCCAGCAATTGGAGGGGTACTTACACTGCTTGCTTAAATGGCCCAGCCAGGTACGGTGGCTCATGCCTATAATCCCAGCACTTTGGCAGGCCAAGGCGGACAAATCATGAGGTCAGGAGTTCGAGATCAGTCTGGCCAACAAGGTGAAACCCTGTCTCCACTAAAAATACAAAAATTAGCTGAGTGTGGTGCTGTGTGCCTGTAATCCCAGCTACTCGGGAGGCTGAAGCAGGAGAATCGCGTGAACCCAGGAAGCGGAGGTTGCAGTGAGCCGAGAATACCATTGCACTCCAGCCCAGGCGACAGTGAGAGACTTCATCTCAATAAATAAATAAATAATAAATAAAAGGCGCGTGAGGAAGCGGACAGAGGACTTACTAAATGGTCACATTCCAGGCCTACAGAAATGCCAAGGCTGTCCCAAACAAAGAAATTGTGGGAGTGTCTGAAGTCTATTATTCCCTCCTTCAGATTCCCTTGTGTTCATGGCTCAAAGGAAGCCATGTGATCATAGTTTCACAGTCTAAGGATTCCATTTGTGTCAGGATAATATTGATCCACATGTCCCTTCACCAGCAGACCACCTGGCCATCAGACCATTACAAGAGAGCTGCCTGTTTTGACTGCCTTGGGAGCCAGATGCTGGACCAAGGCAGGCTGCAGCCGGGAGAAGAGGAGGATGCTCTGGGGCCTCAACAGCCCCTCAAGACTGCCACAGGTTAAGACTACTCTGGGAAACTTCTGAGGAATTCCGGTTGCAGTAAATGTGTACTTAACTAGAGAACTAAATATTTTCTTCCTTAAAACTCATTATATTACTTTGGGTTCTGATAAAACCATAAAGCAAAACAGTCAGGGTCCTCATGGACTGGGGAGGCAAGTAGATCCATCATGCTGATCCAGGCCTCATCACTAAACTTAACAGAAGAGGTATAAGAAGGGCGCAAGTCCTCATTTTTAGATATCCTTTAGGGGCCACAAATTCATTCAGTAAATTGATTCAAAGAATAGTTCATATTTTTTTTAATTTATTTGGCACACATGTGTTTAATATCTACCGTTTCCTGGTTTAGAAGGAATCTTTTTGTAAAAATAGTATCCTATGTAGGACAGAGAAATAACAGCAATCTGGGATTCTGGATGTAATTCAGAACATTACTTTCTCTTTTGTTTTCTTTTTATTTGAGACAGGGTCTTGCTCTGTCTCCCAGGCTAAAGTGCAGTGGCACAATCTCAGCTCACTACAACCTCTGCCTCCCAGGTTCAAATGATTCCTGTGGCTCAGCCTCTGGAGTAGCTGGGACTTCAGGCATGTGCCACCACACCTGGCTAATTTTTGTATTTTTAGTAGAGATGGGTTTTGAGCATGTTGGCCAGGCTGGTCTCAAACTCCTGGCCTCAAGTGATCCACCTGCTCCAGCCTCCCAAAGTGCTGGGATTATAGGCATGAGCCACCGTGCCCAGTCTGAAGCATTTTCAATAATATTTTATCCTCATGATTTCACTGTAGAATTGATGTGAGAGATGTTATATCTTGGTTTTTCTCCAAGGATAAGGGGTGTAGAGAAGCTAGCTGCCATGACAAATTCATGCAACTCATGGTCTCAGGGGTACACAACCAGAACCATCCTCTCCACCCTCACCCCTTTTGTGTCTCTGGCTAGATCACTTTCAGGGTTTCAGTGGCTGCTTCTGTTGGAAGGTACTGCTCAATCCCTATCCTGGCCAACATGGCTAAAAGTACTAATGTTTGTCTATCAAACTTACGAAAACATTAATGTTTATTCCTCAAACATATGTACAAGTGAGAATCCCATTAATTGGTTAGCAAGAAGAGAATATGAAGTAACTTCTTAACCTCTTGCATCTTTTGCTTCCTCCAGCAAGGTGTGTAGATAGAGAATTGGACTTGGTAGCGGAAGTCTGTATTACAGGGCTGTGTTATGTGACCTTGGGCAAGTCCTTGAACATGTCTTGGCATCATTTGCTCTCCAGTAAAGTAGGCACAATAGCACCCTTTACACAGGGCTGTTTGGAGGACCAAATGAGAAAAGGAGGAAAACCTCATTTTCCCCAATGAATAGGGAAAATGGCAGCATCATGGCTGGCTTCTAGCAGGTGCTTGCTAAACATAACTATTAATCTGAATGAGATAAAGGTTCACTTTGGTTGGGTTGTTTACAACAATGATCCCTTCAGAGTTGGGGGCTCTCAACATTCTCCCCATTGTTTTGCTTCCATGGAGAGCTAGAAAGAACAAGAGCATGAAAGTGATATAAGCAAGAAAGAACGAAAGAACCACTGCTGGCTTCCAGCCTGACTCCTCCCCTCCTCAGATTGCTAGCCAGGGGTGAATGACATCTTTGTGTGTGTACCCATCTGAATACAGGGCCATAGACGGCCAGCCCCCCACCGAGGGTTTCCCTTCATGGAAGTCCTTATTCTAACCTGAAATTACGCAAAGACTCATTAGAGACCCTTTAGAGAAGCAGTTGAAGGTGAGCAGAATGCTGTGTTGTTTTTGTTTGTTTGTTTGGTTGGTTGGTTATTTGTTTCTGGTCTTTTTTCCTAGGGCTGAGGAGGCCATGGCCCTATATTCAGATCCCATGAGCCTTGCTTGAGTGTCACTCATCAGTCATAGCAACCGTGTGATGCTTGCTGCTGAAACAGAAACCTGTGCTGACCACCATCTCCAGGAGGAGCCCCAGGGCTCCATTATGTCAGCAGTGCCCCAGGAGCAGGGAAGAGTTGCTTGGATCACTGCCTGTAGTCGGTCTTCTGGCCTCTGCCCCTGCTCCATCAGATCTGTTATTCACCGGACAGCCATTCTCAGGACCTGAAATGCCCTCCTTTCCAACTCAGCCTCTCCCATTTTCTCATCCTCATTGCCCTAATTTCTCCACACTCACCCTGCATGCCCTCCTTGGGGAGGCCTTCTCGGACCACCCAAAACATCACTTGCTCTAATCACATCTCGTGCTTAGGAAAAGCATTTACTACAATAGGAATTATTTACACAGTTATAGACTTAAAATCTACATCTCTTGCCAGATGCTAAACTCCATTATAGGGGGATTCTGTCTTCTTTCATATTGTATCTCTGGCACCTAATGCCATTCCTGACAGATGCTTAATAAGCATTTGTTGTCATTGACAAATTGACAATTTGTTGCCATTGACATGCATCTTATTCTGGTGTGGCCCCAGCATCCCACCTTCAGAGTTTTTGCTCTTCTGGATAAATGCAGGCACCTCTTCCTTGTGGACACAGCTCTGATTGCAAGGGATATATTCCCTAAAGGACCCAGGCCATGCATTCAAGGAACTCCTGCTGCAGGAATCAATGTTTTGCAGTAAGAACCACACTACATTTCTCCTATTACCAGGCTAATAAATAATGCCAAAACAAAACAAAACCCATAGTGTTTTCTAACCCCATTCTGAATCTCACTATAGAAATCTGTCATTACCATGATGTTACTTAAGCAGAACCTGCACTGATTAGATTATCTGCATTGTGAGTTTGCTCTGAATGGGTCAGAAGCAGCTAAAAAATACTAATTTTGGACAAAAGAGGAGGCAGAACAACTGTTGCATATTAGAAATTAGGAGGTGCCCCAAAAAGTCACTGAAGGAAGGGAAGAACAATAGGAAGGAAAACAAAAGGAAGGAAGGAAGAGAGGGAGGGAAGGTAGATGGGAGGATGGATGTTGGGGTAGAAAGCAGGATAAAATGATAGATTGAAGGGAGGATAGGAAGTAACAAAGACTGAAAAAAATATAAATCAGGTAATAAACAAAAGCAATTAGTCATGCCTGTGGTTACCAGCACAGGCAGGCAGCCACCTATTAAACCGACAAGATAGAAAAGAGCATGGAAAGTTATAAGCATCCAGTCCTCTGGCTAACCTTGTCAGCTAAATAAGAATCTGTATTAAAGGAAGCTTTGCTCCTAATCCTTTTACCAAGCCCATAGAAAAGGCAGCACCCAACAGCATCCTCGGAACAAAGATGGGTGAGTCCTGAGAGGGTGGCAGGAAGGTGCTCTGTGTTACCTAAAGACAAACGTTCTACTATCCTCTTCTCTTCCCTGGCCTCCCCTCCCAGGTCTGCAGGGCTTTTAAGGGCTCACTAAAGTTGTCATATAAAATGCAGGATATCCAGTTAAATGTGAACTTCAGATAAACAATGAATACTTTTTTAAGTATGTCCTGAATTTTGATGGGCATACTTATACAAAAAATTTATTGTTGTTTATCTGAAGTTAAAATTTAACTGAATATCTTGTATTTTTATTTGCTAACTCCAGTAATCCACATAATTCACTCCATTATTCCCTCCTTTAGATTCCCTTGTGTTCATGGCTGAAAGGAAGCCATGTCATCATAGTTCCACAGTCTAAAGATTCCATTTGTGTCGGGATTATATCGATCTCTGCTGTGGCCAGCAGAGGCTAATATTACATCTGGGATGAGGAATGAGGCTCCTTCTCCTTCCTTTGGGGTCACCCTTGATTCTCACTTCCATCCAATCCTGTTTCAACATCATGCTCTTGTAACAAAGAGTCTGACTCAATTTTTTTTTTTTTTTTTTTAGATAGAGTCTCGCGCTGTTGCCAGGCTGGAGTGCAGTGGCACGATCTTGGCTCACTGCAAACTCTGCCTCCCAGATTCATGTGATTCTCCTACCTCAGCCTCCTGAGTAGCTGGGACTACAGGCACAGGCCACCACACTCAGCTAATTTTTGTATTTTTAGTAGAGACAGGGTTTCACCATGTTGGCCAGGATGGTCCCAATCTCTTGACCTTGTGATCCGCCTGCCTCGGCTTCCCAAAGTGCTGGGATTACAGGTGTGAGCCACCGCGCCCAGGCCTGACTCAATTTTTTTGATGCTTGACTGCTCACAGCTTTTGAGCATCACCCGTCCCTCTTCCCCTTGTGCCCCACACATCTGGGCTAGCTAATAACAAAAGGTGCTCCCTTCTTGACACCAGTGGGAGACTCAAACCAGGCAGGCCCCCATTCACATGCAGGAGCCCTTACTCTGTATGTACCCCCTCACTGCAATCAAAACCCCAAGCTGTCTCTTTTCCTCTTCTCTCAAGCCATGTTGCGACTAGCTTGGTAGGCATCCCCTGCTGTGCCCAGAAACCGCCATTATGTAAGTAGAAAACCTGTTCCTACCCCTTCAGGGTGTGTATGGCATCTCAATCTTGATATCTGAACCACACTTTGGATAGTGGTCCATTCTATATCTAAAGAGTGGTCACAGCACCTCTCAGAATCCTTCCCGAGTTTATTCATGTCTCAGCAACCAAACTGCAGGAACAGGAAAGGAAGGGAATTCCTATTTTGGGTTCCTACTGCATGCCAATTACAGTGCTAAAAAGTGTATCTATTCCCTATTTATACAGCAGGTGTGGAGATGCCCTAAGTACACCTGCTGGTGTTTCCACGTCATCCTGGAGGCTCAAAGTGTTGTCTTAAAGGCACAGAGTTAAACCTGGCCATGTCCAACACAAAGATCACTTCTCATGCCCAGCCAATAGGATACCCAGTGGCGAGTGGAAATGGTAGCTAAGGCTCAGAGTTCAGGGAGGAAAGAGCCTCCGAAGAGGTAAGAACCTCTGGGGTTTTCAAGGCCCATCAATCACTAAACAGACCAAATCAAGTGGGGTCTGGGCAGAATAAGAGCAGACCCAGAGAAGCCCCACAGCAAATGGCCACCTAGCTCTGGAAAGGTCTTAGAGCTGTTAAGGGCAACTTGTCACCCATTCCCAGACTCTAGCTGGACAAGAATCATATTTTCAGAACAAATTGGAGGTCACTGAGGAGTAACTTAGAGGATACTGAATGATTGAGTGAATCAATTCTTTTTTACCTAGGGGAAGAAATGACTGTCAGTTGTTTTATTGCTGTGTTTGAAATCAGCTTTTCATAAGGATGTAAGAGAGATGACAAAGAAGAATAAATTAATTTTTAGAAAACCCAAAACAATCTTAATTTGTCATAAGAAAAAGAAAATACAGCCATAAGGAAATCCTTGTCTTTCAACACTTCTTTTTTTTTTTTTTTTTTTTGAGACAGGGTCTCACTCTGTCACCCAGGCTGGAGTGCAATGGCACCATCATGGCTCATCACAGTGCCACCTCCTGAGTAGCTGGGACAAGCGGCATGCACCACCACACCTGGCTATAATTTTCTTCTACTTTGTGTAGAGATAGGGTCTATGTTGCCAAGTCTGCTCTCAACTTCATTTCCTGTCACTGCTATCATTTCTTTCTTTCCTTCTTTTTTTTTTTTTTGAGACGAAGTCTGTTGCCAGGCTGGAGTGTAGTGGTGTGATCTTGGCTCACTACAACCTCCGCCTCCCAGGTTCAAGCAATTCTCCTGCCTCAGTCTCCTGAGTAGCTGGGATTACAGGCACATGCCACCATGCACAGCTGATTTTTGTATTTTTAATAGAGACAGGGGTTCACCATGTTGGCCAGGATGGTCTTGATCTCTTGACCTCGTGATCCTCCTGCCTCGGCCTCCCAAAGTGCTGGGATTACAGGCGTGAGCCACCGCGCCCGGCCACTACCATTTCTTAATCCAAGATTTCACTGTCTTCACTGTCTCCCATCTGAACTCAAAAATACTAACTGCTCAGCCTCTTTAGGGCTCCTCACTTGATCACATCATGTCCCTCTTCAAAAGTCTTCCATGGTTCCCTACTGATGACAGATTAAATGCCAAACCCCATAGCCTCGTACTCAGGGCCTCTCAATGTTGCACCCCAACCTGATTGGAATCACCAAAGTCCTCACTCTACCTTGACCTTAACCAGTGTTTTTATTGCCACTCCAGCCCTATGAAGGAAGCTCGGGGGAGTATACAAAACTTCTTGTAAACATGGATTGTTTTCCAATAGTTAATATTAAAATTGTGACTCCCTCCTTCTCCTTGGAGTCTTTCTTGGTGTTCAGGTGGAGATGGTCACGTCCATTTGGGTGCACCTATGGAGTTTTGTTGTGCTTCTGTCTGTAGCACTGAGAAAAGTGCTGGCATGTGGCAGATGCTCAAGAAACAATGGCTCCATTCTGTTGCACCTATTTCGTATTGACTGTAGATGGTGTTACATTGCTTTTGTCATTTTTAAGAATTCCACGGAGCAGAGGGCAGCTGGACCATTCATAAATATTGGTGTTAGGTGAATAGCAAGGTAGCTGGCAAATATTCCTGGCAATCATTCAGTTAGTAATAACTAGATTGTACCTTTCCATAGCTACTGTCTGTGGTCATCTTTTCAGTGAGTCTCTTTCCATACCTGGGAAACTGAGATTTTCTTTACCTAGGTCCAAAGTTCATCAGCAGTGGTACTGGTACTGGTTTTCTTCTTATGTTTTGTTTTTCCTAGGAAACTGAGGGTGGCCTCAGGGGACTTTTTTGGTGATAGTAAACTCACTATAAAGCTGGCTAACAATAAAAGTTGCCCAGGACACGGAACACCACACAACGCTATGTGGGGTTGGCTTGCTTACACAGGAGACATGATAAGGCACAGTGGTTAAGGACAGGGCTGTTGGCATCAGAGGACCCTGAGTGCCGGTCCTGGCTTCAAGACTGCGTGGTTATGTGACCCTTAGGAACTCATACTTCTCCATGCATCAGTTTCCTCAAATGCACGTTGGGGCTTTTGTGTGGATCAGGTGAGATAATGCAACAGAACCTGACAAAGTAAGCACTCAACAATATCTTCATCATCTTGTTCATCTTAATCATCTTCATCATCATCTTCATCTTCATCATTCTTATCTATGTCCTTCTATTTCAAGTTATCTCCCTCCAGTTTAGCTTCATTGGTGTCTTTCCTCAAATATGCCTGGCATGTTCCCCCCACTTAGGGTACATATGCTGTTCCCGCTGCCTCTAATACCCTGACTCCCATATCCTCACAGCTTGAATGTCTCCACCCCTCATATTCTCATGGCTCCAGGACCCTCTCGTATCTTCTTGGCTTGAATATCACCGCCTGTATCCTCATAATTCAGATTCTCCTTATGGCTCCAGTTCTTCCCACCATGTCCTCATGGCTCATTCCTTACCTCCTACAGGTCTACTCCAATGTCCCCTTCTCAGCAGTGCCCGCTCTCACCCCCTAGTTAAAAAAATAATACCTGATCCTCCTTCTCTACATTTTGGGTTGCCTTAACACTTACAATTCTGATAGATTAGCAGTTTTATTTAGCTTAGTGTTTATCTTCCCTGCCTGATGGTTAACATTGAGTGTCAACTTGATTGGATTGAAGGATGCAAAGTATTGTTCCCGAGTGTTACCAAAGATTAACATTTGAGTCAGTAGACGGGGAGAGGCAGACCCACCCTCAGTCTGGGTGAGCACAATGTCATCAGCAGCCAGCATGACTAGAATAAAGCAGGCAGAAGTTGGAAGGAATAGGCTTGCTGAGTCTTCCAGCCTCCCTCTTTCTCCCCTGCTGGATGCTTACTGCCCTGGAACATCAGACTCCAAGTTGTTCAGCTTTTGGACTCTTAAACTTACACCACTGATGGAGCCAGGGGCTCTTGGGCCTTCAGCCACAGACTGAAGACTGCACTGCTGGCTTCCCAATGTTTGAGGTTTTGGGACTTCGACTGGTTTCCTTGTTCCTCGCCTTGTTCCTCAGACAGCCTATGGTGGGACTTCACCTTGTGATTGTGTGAGTCAGTTCTCTTTAATAAACTCCCTTTCATAATACAGCTATCCTATTAGGTCTGTTTCTCTAGAGAACCCTGGCTAATACACCCTGCTAGAATGGAGGCTTCATGAGGCCACTGATTTGGGTCTGTTTTGTTCACTGCTCTAACCCCAATGCCTAGAACAAGGCCTAGCAAGTTATAGCTGCTTAATAAAAATCTGTTGCCTGAATGAAGAAATTATTAAAACCTAATTTTGTCTTAATTCTAATTTGACCTCTGTTCCCTCTACTCCTAATCTCACCATACAGATTATCAAAGATTTAAATGAGCAGAGGACACTGCTTTTAGAATCATGGACAGGGTCCCTTTTAAACCCACTCACCCTGACCACTAATATCTGCTGAACTCAAAGTGTGTGCAGGCACTAGACCAGCTGCCCAGTGATACTGATTGAAATAAAGGCCAGTCCTTTCTTGCATGAATCCACAGACTTTCACATACACTATTTCAGCAGATCCTTGAAATATCATGACAAAGGAAGAGGGAAGATTCATTATCCCCATATTAACAAACTGGAGGGTGAAGAATTAAGGGTTGCCCAAGGTTTTATATGTATAGCCCATAAGTGCCAAAGGTGCAGGAGAACACAGATCTTTGTACTTGTTACACTCATGGTGGAAAACAGAGCAGAGGCTCAGAGAAGATGTTGTCAAGTGTTTGAGGATGTGTGTATATTTGTGTGCTTAAGGAAAAATTAGCTACTTACTCTCTGGTTGCTATTTCCTTGTCTTGTTAAGAGAAAATGAAAATGGAAGCTTAATCTAAAGAGAGGAAAGGTGAGCATATATCCACGAAGTGGTTTAAAAAAATCTCAAACAGACAAAAAACCAACAAAGGCTCCCTGTGTCTCTATAAGACAGGTTCTGTGTGCCAGTGGGCAAACCGCCTTCTCTCTAAGGCTGTCTGTATGTGCCTGGGTGGGTTTACTCACATACCACCCTGCACACCTGTCCATCCCCCCTCCCAGCAGGAACCACCTAAGAATTTTCCTGCTCGTTCTAAATGCTATAAGAGAATTTCACTTCTATTGAACTATCTTTATATTACAACAAACACTGTAAAAACAAATAAACAACTCTGTAGAACCAGTGTAAAAAATATATTCCCCAAACATTCTAAAGTTGTTCTAAATAGCTTGTAGTATTTTCCTGGACTGTCACTACTTGGGCTAGGGGCAGCTGAGGCAAGGTCAGGTAGATGCTACTCCCTGCTAGCCAGCCCAGGCCAAGCAGGCGAGGCACCCTGAATTCTGCAAACTGTATCCTGTGTACACACACAGTAAACCACTTAAAAATACACATGCTGCTGAATCACAAGATGTGCTCACTCCATTAAAAGATATTGTAAAGAAAATTACATTCAGCTTTTTCCTGAATAACGTGACTTCTGGCCTTATCTATTTAATTTTGCAGCACAGACAAGCTTATTAGTACACATAGATTAGTAGTTATGATGTCAACAAACACAGCTCCACAGAGGTGATCTAAGAAGAGGAGACTTTGGAGCTACGCATTTATCGCGTATAGCTGGCAAACACATTAAATTTATACAGCTGACACACAGCATATACTCAGAAGCACAAATATCGTCATGTAATAAATGGCTAGAACTGACAACCTAAACCTCCCTCATTGAAGATAGATCTAAAGGTTCAAATATGCTTAATCCTATGGTCAAATTCAGCTTTATGAATGGGATTGAGACAAAAATGATTACAAAGAAAGGAAAAAATATAAAAAAGGAGAGACTAGGTATGGTGGCTCACTCATGTAATCCCAGCATTTTGGGAGGCTGAGGCAGGAGGATCGCTTGAGCCCAGAAGTTCGAGACCAGGCTAAGCAGCATCGGGAGACCTCATCTCTCCAAAAAAAGAAAATTAACCAAGCCTGGTGGCATGTATCTGTGGTCCCAGCTACTCAGGGAGCTGAGGTGGGAGAATCGCTTAAGCGCAGGAGGTCAAAGCTGCAGTAAGCCATGATGTACTCCAGCCTGGGTAACAGACTGAGAGCCTGTCTCACAAAAAAAAAAAAAAAAAAAAAGTGGGGGGGGTGGGGCTGGGCGCGGTGGCTCACGCCTGTAATCCCAGCACTTTGGAAGGCCAAGGCTGGTGGATCACTTGAGATCAAGAGTTTGAGACCAGCCTGGCCAACATAGTGAAATTCTGTGTCTACTAAAAATACGAAAAAACAAAAAATTAGCTGGGTATGGTGGTGGGAGCCTGTAGTCCCAGCTACTTGGGAGGTTGAGGCAGGAGAATCGCTTGAACCCGGAGGGCGAAGGTTGCAATGAGCCAAGATCACACTATTGCACTCCAGCCTAGGTGACGGAGTGAGACTCCATCTCAAAAAAGAAAGAAAGAAAGAAAAAAGAAAGAAAGAAAGAAAGAAAGAAAGAAAGAAAGAAAGAAAGAAAGAAAGAAAAAGAGAGAGAGAGAGGAGGGAGGGAAGGAAGGAAGGAAGGAGGGAAGGAAGGAGGGAGGCGGGGAGGGGAAGAGAGGGGAGGGGAGGGGAGGGAAGGGAAGGGAAGGGAAGGGGAGGGAAGGGGAGGGAAGGGGAGGGAAGGAAGATCCACATAATTTTATTGAAGAAGAAAGCAATAAAGGAAGGATGCTATATATAAGTATTCCATTTGAATAACTGTGAAGATAAATTTGCTAGTATTTCTCTTTGCCTTCATCATGAATTATGATGTGCAGTAATGTATGAAACGATACAGAGTACTATTTCAATGCTGAGTCAGTTGCTTATTTATTTAAGAGCAGCATTTTCCATTGTAAGAAAATTATGCAAAAACAGAATTTGATTGTATTCATAGACAAGTGATAGTAAAAGAACACAGAAGCACAGTAAGATACTAGAACTAACACATGAGTGATCAAATCTGAGTTGAATACGTCTTTGTTTTATAGGAAAAATAAAACAATTTTAAAACCTATATTTTAACAGCACTATGTATATAATTTGACAAACTGATCCTCATTAGATTACAAGGATTTTTTTTTTTTAATTTTAGGTTCCAAGATACAGTACAGAATGTGCAGGTAGGTTTGTTACACAGGTAAATGCCACGGTGGTTTGCTGCACCCATCAGCCCATTGCCTAGGTATTAAGCCCTACATGCATTAGCTATTTGTCCTGATGCTCTCCCTCCATCCACCCCACTGACAGGCCCTGGTGTATGTTGTTCCCCTCCCTGTGTCCGTGTGTTCTCAACGTTCACCTCCCACCTATGAGTTAGAACATGTGTTGTTTGGTTTTCTGTCCCTGTGTTAGTTTGCTGAGGATGATGGCTTCCAGCTCCATCCATATCCCTGCAAAGGACATGATCTCATTCCTTTTTATGTCTTACAAGGATTTTAAATATATATTTAATATGTGTTAAAGAGTATATTTTAAATATTCAAATTTATTCCCAATAGATCAAATAACAGGACTGAAAAATTAGAATGAATATCATTCCTAGAATAAAAACCATGAGGTATGCACTTTAGCACATGAGAGAAGCTTGGAATAATGTCTATACTCAGGAAGATTCCATCTCCCTTTGAGTTATTTCCCAAGAATTTCCTGAAAACTCACTGTGTGCCTGGATATTAGTAGGTCCAAAGCATTATATGGGATGGAATGACAGGGGAGACTGGTCAGCTGGTAGAGCAGATGACTGCTTTATAGAAAAGTTGTGATATCTATATTCAAATAGCATAATCTAGTTAAGGCAATAACACATTACACATGAAACATTTAAGTCTACAACAAAGGTAGGCATTCTCTTTACTATGAGATCGGGTCAAGGGAGCAATCAGAATTGTTGGGTTTTGCCTATAACCCAGCCTATTAAGAAAAGTACAGGTAGTTTTATGGTCACAGGAGGATGATGACAGGTGAGTACAGAGAGAAAGTGATACTTTCCTCTGGAACTTTCTCTTCCTTTCATTCCTTGGACTCCCTCAAATAACACTGAGCTGTGAGTGACACTATAAATTCTGAGGCTGTTTTCATTAGTCACAGATGCTGGAAGAAATAGGATGACAATAAATCAATCTCTTCATGAATTTATGAGGACAGATATCAGAATCAAATTATAAAAATGTCCTGAGGATGAAGCACACAGCAAAGCTCTGCATACAGCATCTCATGACCAAGTTTTGTCTGAAATCTGCTAATTGCAAATGGAGCAAATGACTGGGTAACCCCCAACACTTGAGTAACTAGAGTAAGTGGGAAAGGATCCTTTTGGGCCAAGGTGTTGGCTGGGAAATCAGAGGTGGTCTGGAGAGTGTGTGAATTCCTTTAACCCCGAGAGAAGTTAGGAAGGCACTGAGATGTAAAGAGCACAGAACCCTGACTTGGTGAAGTGTCCACGTGACTTCCAAGGAGAATACGACTTATTGGTGGAAGGAACCAAGACAGCTTGACAGATCAAGGCTCAGGCCCTGGGCCATCACGCCACCTCTGACTGCCCCTTTCTCCCTTCCTCAGCTCCCACTTTAGCATTTGGGGTCCTCATGATCCTCCCCAAAGGCTCCAGTCCAGCCCCCTCAGTCCCCTGGTGCTCACCTACTAAAGGCAGGGAAGCACTGTATCAACTGTCTACCTGTATCAACCTAGATAGGAATCCCAGCTCTGCCTTTCCAGCAGACTATCCCTGACCTCCATCTCTTCCCAAAGCAAATATACTTTTAGCTTCTTGAAACTAAAGCATTTTAGTTTTAGTCTCAAACTTTAAGCATTTTAAACATCTCCATTTCCAAACAGAAGCAAATCCTTACCAGTGCGTAATTCAAGGTTCACTTGGGTGGTTATCATAGTCAAAGAAATAGTCCCAAAGTAACAAGAAGTCTCCATCTTTAACAAGACACATAGTGCTGGCAGTTCTTAAAATGAGTTTTCATGTTTTGTTTAAAGCTTCTTTCTATCAAGTTTTCAAAATCTTAGGGTCTGAGTTTCAGGCTATGCAGAGATCCAATTTCACTGCTAATTTATCTACTAGCATATATCTTCATTGTCAATATCAAGCTTAGTCAGGCAAACTACCTGTGGGAATTTCTACTAACCACATGTCCCCCCCACCCCCTACCGTGGGAGCAGGAAGCCATTACACTCAGCAGGCACTTACAGCAGTGCTGCTTGGCCCTTTATACTTCTAGGCACACAGAAAAAATGACACATTTAGGCAGTGCTCTGGTGGGTGGATGAGAATGCTGAAGGCTCAGGAAGCTGGGTACTCCTGCTGCCTGGGAAGCCAAGGGATAGATAACACCTCATTCACAGCTCACCTGGGATGAGAAATCCTGACTTCAATAACCAAAATAAAATTTAATAATTGTATGGTGAGGAAAGACTGCTGATGCCTTTGTAGGAATCAAAGCAGTGGCTTTGAAGCATTAGGCTTTGGATCTTCATGTTATCATCAAGCATCTGTCGGAGGGGGGTACTACTAGTTTCACTGAGAATGTCTTTGATGAAGCAGTAAAAATTAAAATTTTATGAACTCTCAAAAAAAATTAGTAATTGCAGAAAACAGAAAATCCAACAAATCTATTATGCAGGCCCCACCATTGATTCAGAATAACTCAATTGCTTTTTCTTAGATGGTAGATCCACTTTTACCATTTTAGCCTGTCATCTCTCATTGTTCAAAATACACATAAACCCAGACGGGTGATGTCCAGTGCTCAGCCATCACGCCCTGGTGAGCAGCAGTTCTGATTATGTGGAAATGGGCTTTGAAATGAAAGGACTGAGAGTTAGGTGGAGAAAATCTGTCCACAGAATACCGTCTTTTCACTTTTCAGCTTCCCTCATACGGTGTCAGGTTTTCTTTGAAGACAAAATTAGATGTACTAGAGCTGAAGAATACTGCACGGTGGTCTTTCCAAGCATTGCGCAGTGGCTCGAGTTTATTAGAAACTTTTCTAGATAGGACTTGGTTGAGATAATTCTTTTTTTTTTTTTTTTTTTTTTGAGATGGAATCTTGCTCTGTCTCACAGGCTGGAGTGCAGTGGTGCAATCTCGGCTCACTGCAACTTCTGCCTCTCAGGTTCAAGCAATTCCTTGCCACAGCCTTCCGAGTAGCTGGGATTATAGGTGCCCACCACCACGCCCAGCTAATTTTTGTATTTTTAGTAGAGACTTGGTTTCACCGTGTTGGCCAGGCTGCTCTTGAACTCCTGACCTTGTGATCCACCTGCCTTGGCCTCCCAAAGTGCTGGGATTACGGGTGTGAGCCACGGCACCCAGCCAAGACTATTGTTTTCTGGGAAAAGACTTAATTACAAAGTGATGTCCCAATGCAGTGAGTGGGCCCTGCTTCCCTAAGTCTGTTCCGTCCCGCCACTTGGCATGAGCACAGTCACCTGCAATGTGATAGGTCTCGAGCTCATCCAAGGGCCTCTTAGTATGCCCAGCCCTAACGCTCACCCTTACTTCATTACTGGTCACCTGCCGAGCAATATGCTAAATGTTTTTTGCACATCATCTCATTTAATCTCTGTAACAACTGTGAGTGAGAGTATCACTCACCCCACTTCACAGATGAGGGCACTGAAGTTTAGGGAGATTAAATAATTTATCCAAGACCTGGCAGACCGTAAGTGGCGTGGTCAGATTCGAATCCAGGCACACCAGACTCCAAGTCCCTGCTTTGATCATCATCCACCACCGTATCTCATTTGAAGAAAGGCAGCTGGGAATGAACCCACATTTGTGTAATAGTGTACAGTTTTACAAAGCACTTTCACACCCACTGTCTTATTTAATCCTCCACAATAATTCTGTGCACTCGTTGATATTCAACTAGTGAGTGATACTCTCTTTTACAGTTGTTGCAGAAATTAAATGAGATGATGTGCAAAAACATTTAGCATATTGCTCGGCAGGTGACCATTAACGAAGGAAGGGTGAACATAGGGCTGGGCATACTAAGAGGCCCTTGGATGAGTGAGAGACTTATCACATTGCAGGTGATTGTGGAGAGAGAAAGTCATTGAGCCAGAATCCAGGCCTCCAGTGAAAAGATGAAATTCAGAAATACTAAAAGACGCAATAAAGTTTCACAAGGGTAAGGAATGAACATGGACATCAGGGTTCAAGATCTGGGTGTGAGTTCCTGTTCTGTCACTTACTAGTTGGGTGCCCCCAGGCAAGTCATTGAATCTGCTGTCAAATGGGCAAAATAATACCTTATAAGGTATGGGCCAAATGAGGTACTGTATAAATGTTGCAGATATTATCCAGTGTAATACAAATATTAATAATAGCGACAGCAACAATAACAATAGTTTTGATACAGATATGTTAGTACCATCATCTCATGTTCCCTTCAGCCTCCTGAGGATGCAAGCATAGGAACACATTCAAGGCAGCTCTTCAGAACTGCCCACGCTGATTCAGAATCCTATTATGAGATTTGAAATTCAGGTCTTCAAACGTGAAACAGAATATTTTTTTCAACGTTTGCAAAGTAGGATTCTTTGTTTTTTCATCTACCAAAACCAGTACCCCAAAATGTCATCACCATGAACCTCTGAAATGTAACATTTATATTTATTAATTATAATTATATAATATATTACATTTACATCTTTAATTGGATAAATATGAATTTTACAAAGATAAATCTTTGAATAGTAACAATGATGACCTTAGAGTTAGCTAAGGTTCATTTCTCACCTGGATCTTTCACTAAATTCCACCGAAAAGATGTCATCTCTGGGATGCCATGCTACCCTGATAGAATTCCAACCTAGTTCTAGAATTGTTCGTCTCATTCTTGTGGTGTTAGGGCAAAGAAGATCCAATCAAATATGTGCTGAGTAAGAGATATGACCCAGTCTCAGTTATGTCAACACCAACACTGCCCTCAAAGCAGCCAACTCTATGATACCCAGTCTACGTGGTTCCAACATGAAACCCAGTTTAGACACCTCTGCTTTGGAACGCTGCTGTGGCACACAGTCTGTTAGACCCACACCCAGCAGCTCTTTTCCTGCCCCACACCCACAGAGCCCTGATGTTTTTCTGGCATCTTCTCCTCCTTCCCACTGAGACGCAGGCAAAATCTGATTGGTCTAAGCCAATGATAGTGGTTGCATCCTTTTGCCAGAAATTGGTTAGGGGAAGGCTAATGAATCATGAAAGGACAGCTGCTAGAAGGCTTTCGGGAAAGAGTCTCCTTGCTAATAAGATGGAACACAAGGAAGTGAAACAGCCTTTTCCTGTGGTTTGATGATATGGCTAAAACTGCTATGGTCATCTTGTGACCACAAAGCCTTATGAGGTGACCCTGAGGCTGTGAGAAAGAGAGATAGGAAAATCATGATGATATCATTGAGTCACCAGTTGGGCTTTCTCCCATAACTTTCAGTAGTGTGAGACAGAGAATCAATTTTCTCTGTGGCAAGCCAAGGTTGGAGTTTTTCAGACTTGTACCTGGAAGCATCCCAAGTGGGACACCATGGAACAACCACAGTTGCGCTTCCCTACAGATCATCTCCACTTTAAGCCTAGTTTCCAGGGTTCCTATTTTGCGCTGAGCTTGAGTAAAAGTGATTATTATACACTAATAAGGGAATGAGAAAAGCTCTCATTTGCGCGAACTGCCACCATCAACTCAGACCTTCCTCCTTTAATGAAATGAGACCTTTTCAGAGACTTTTAGAAAATATCCCAAAGGCTTGGGTTTGATTCCAGAGTTCAAGGAAGGCCTGGTCACCTGCCTTTGTGTGTGTCCCCATGGCTTATTAAAAAGGGAAGAAAAACAGACTCATAAAAATGGTGATTTGCTGTAAGTATTTATGTTTAGCAGATTTATGCTTTTATAACACAAATAAAAATTCAATGTACTACAATGATAATATTCACACGTAGATTGTAGGATCATAAAGAATATTAATTCACAGGGCACCCTAGGTGCTGCGGTCTACGTACCCTAAGTGGCTTGATGGTCAGCTCGTCCATCAGTCTTACCAGTGTAACTCTGAGTTGATGTGTCAACTTAGTGGAGAGAGTGACAAAAGCATGGTCCTTTGTGAATACGAGGCCTGGGTTATAAAAAAACAAAACGCCTTTCTCCATCTGCCTCCCACCCTGCCCATGGTGGGCTCAGCTGGCCACTGTGATTTTTTTGTGATTGAGCACACTCCTGTAAAGCATTCCCTATGAGCCAGTGCTTTACAGAGACTAACTCATTTAATCTTCAGAGTGTCATAACAACACTCTGAAGATGGTCTTAACATCATCCTTATTTTATAGATGAAGGAGGAAGCACAGAGAGGTTAAGTGAGTTATCCAAGATCACACAGCAAATAAATAGTAGAGTCAGCATTAAAATGCAGGGCCATAGCCCCAGAACTCTTGTTCTTAACCAGCACATTACGCCGTCTCTGTGCTGACACAATCATAAAACTACGGGGATGAGGAGAAGCAGATCTGGAAAACAGAAGCAGGTTAGGCTCTCTCAAGGCCAGGGCGTGTGTGAGGTTTGTTGGTTCCACAGGATAATCACTGTGCAATGTGACTGTGGTCTCTTTTGCTCTTCTCACCCTCGAGCGTGTGCACATGCGTGGGTGGGGGGTGTTTTCCATGTGTAATTGTACAGCAGCGTCTTGCCAGTTTTATGAGTTTAATTCTGTGTGCTTTTAAAAATCCCTTCAACAAAACTTCCCAAAGCCAATGCTTTGCTTTCTAACACTTATTTCTAACCAGGCTTCTACTGTGGATTAGAAATAAATCCTTAACATAATTACATTATCCTGAAATAAGGCCATTTGTCTTTTCCTTTTGAAATGATTTTGCTATAATCATTTCAATTGTTTCTAAATTAAGCCTCATAAATGGCTCTGCAGAATGGATGGTCTCCATGATCAGAAGTGCTTTTCCGAAGAACCAAAAACTAATCCTGGAACTCACTTGTCACAGAATTCCCATTCTACTTTTTGGATAGGATTTAAAAGAGGGCTGACTGAAGCGTGAGTTCTGGGGCCTCTGGAACCCAGTCTGACAAGAAGACTATGATAGAATAATTAATCACAGACCACGGTGTCCAGTAAAGTTGGGTGAGAGCCCTGCTTTCTCACTAAGTGTATGACAGGCTAGCTATCTTGGAGCCTCAGTAATCTCACCTGGAAAATAGGGATAATAATGAGTGTATAGTATACAAGGTTGTATAAAGAAACATTCATAAAACCCTTAGCTTGGTGCCTATGCATACACAGAGGAAGGAGGAAATTATTGCCCTTCCCTCTACCTCTATTCAGGTCACTTTGCAAGAGGCACTGATATGACTGGTGAGCCCCCAGGCCACTATTTGCCAGAAGCAAGGACTAAGGTCGTTAAAGTCAGATATATTCCCTCTCTCTCTCTCTCTCTCTTTCACCAGGCTCTTGAGATATGCTTCCACATAGCACAGGCCTGCTGTCCCTTCTAGCATAGCAGCTGGATGGTGGTGTATTTGTCTGTTCTCATGCTGCTAATAAAGACATACCCAAGACTGAGTCATCTATAAAGGAAAGAGGTTTAATTGACTCACAGTTCAGTATGGCTGGGGACACCTCAGGAAACTTATAATCATGGTGGAAGGGGAAGCAGACATGTCCTTCTTCACATGATGGCAGGAAGGAGGAGTGCCAAGCAAAAGGGGTAAAAGCCCCTTATAAAACCATCAGCTCTCATGAGAACTCACTTACTATCATGAGAACAGAATTGAGGGTAACTGCCCTCATGATTAAGTCACCTCCCACCAGGTCCCTCCTATGACACTTGGGGATTATGGGAACTGTAATTCAAGATGAGATTTGGGTGAGGACACAGCCAACTCATATCAGGTGGTAACACTGGAATGTACCTGAAAGAGTAGAAGAGAACACATCTGGGCCTTGAGTCCAAACCATTCTCTTGACATGATCACCTGAGAGGCCCATCCTGGTTGCCCAACTGGTGATAAAAGGTACTTTGATTTCCCAAGGTCCATGTATTTGTAGTCCCTAGGGAAACCCCAGGAGGGAAGGGGGATTGGCAGAGCAGGATTTGGATATTTCCAGGTCTCCGGCTACAACATGACTCAACTACTGCATGGAATAAAATGGCAGCAGGCACACCAAAAAGAAATGTCACTCATGTAAACAAAGGCTCCACTCATTCCTCCCAGTGCCTTCAATTCTAGAGACAAGGACACTTTCAGTCTCTTTTTAAAAATTCCCTTTTCTCCCTACAATAGCAACACCTGGTCTGGTACTTTCTGTCAGACCCTCTGAAGTCCTTCCTGCCTAGAAACATCTAGGGGAAGGTGAGCAGCCCTTACCCTCATCTTCTGCAGGTGATAAGCAAGGCTGCCTTCTCTGGGAGGTGTCTGCACTTGGCCCTGGGAAATTTGAACTGTAAAGAGGTCCCCACGTGATGATACACCTTCTGCAGAGCGGTTCTCCTTTTCAGCAAGGAAGTCACACTTGTTTCTAGGGGACATCACCTAAAAGGTTTTAGGTACAATAACACCTAGATTTCTTTTTTCCATCAGAAATACATCCAAGTGCAGAAATGACCAGTGTCATCACTTGTTTCATGCTCTATTATAAACCACAGATAGCTCAAAGGTAGAAACAACCCAAAAGTTCATCAACAGATGAATGGATAAATAAATGCAGTATATACATACAATGGAATATTATTCGGCCTTAAAAAATGAAGTTTTGACACATGCTACAACATGGGTGAACCTTGAAGATATTATGCTACATGAAAGAAGTGAGAGAAAGGAGGACAAATATTGCATGACTCCACTTATATGAGGTGCCTAAAATTGGCAAATTAGAAACGGAAAGTAGAACAGAGGTTACCAGGGGCTGGGGTGGTGGGGCATAGGGAAGGAGATGACTGGAGAGTTAGTATTTCATAGGTACGTAGTTTCTCTATGGAATGATAAAAATTCTGGAAATGGGTAATGGTGATGGTTATACAACATTGTGAATGTACTTAATGCCACTGAACTCTATACCTAAAATTAGCTTAAATGGTAAATTTTATTGTTATGTATATTTTGCCATAGAAGGAAGAAAGGGAAAGGAAGAAAAGGAAGAAAGAAGAGAGAGAGAGAGAGAGAGAGAAAGAAAGAGAGAGAGAGAGAAAAGAAGGAAAGAAAGAAAGAGAAAGAAAGAAAGAAAAGAAGGAAAGAAAGAAAGAAGGAAGGAAGGAAGGAAGGAAGAAAGGAAGGAAAAAAGGGAAGGGAAGGGGAAAGGGAAGGGGAAGGGGAAAGGAAGGAATAATGAATTGCTCAGCTGTCCAGGGATAACATCTCCATGAAAAAGAGGGCCCAGAATTCTACCCTGGCTTCCCGGCAGCCACATGTCACTGGGGCAGAACTTTACTCAGTGACTGAGGAAAGATCAAAGACAAAGAAAACAGTGATCTTCACAAGATCTGGCAAAGAGCACATATTAAGTAGTCCCACTGAAAAATAATGGACTTCACGATTATTTCTGCTCATTTGTGGAGACAGCCCGCCCCAGAGGCAGGGGGTCAGCCATGACTCAGCTTTCAAAGGCTGCCAGGCCCTTTGACCAGATGATAACCACATAATCCTGTTGTATTCTTCAGCGCATGGTTTATGACCATGAATATTATTTATTTCTAAGAACCATACATTTACCAGACATTTCCAGAGAAAGATTATTGCCCCCAAACAATGGCATGTTTTGGCTACTGCAAATATAAAACTTAATTCCATCACTTCTGCTAATTAAACATATTTTTTAAAGTTTCTGATTTCATTGTTTCATTGTGCCATTAGAAACAGGTTTTCTCTGAAATGTTTTGTATAATATGGTCTTGGTCTGCTAAACGATCCTTGCTAAGAATACAATAAACAGTAAAATATATATAATTCATCCATAAAAAAATGCAACTTCTAGCTATAGTTCAGTGAAGTTGAATAGAAAGAGCATAATTTACATCTACTTCTTTATTCCTAATGATTGTAAAAATAACTAAAATATTCTAGAGGTTGTAGTCATGGAGACACTACCACTACCTTAAAAATGTAAAATATAATTTGTTGAGGAACATCTGAGCAGATGAATAAAAACAAACAGAGAAAAACAAACCTAACCAAAATAATTCTAGTTTCTCTCTTTTTTTCAACTTGGATTAGTCCATAACAGCTTAGTGCCCTGAAGTCACCACAGCAAAGAGTGATTTCCAAACCTGGCAAATGTTAAAAGCTGAGATGAGTTAGAACACACAAAAGATAACCTGGGTATCAGAAATCCAAGAGTGGTAGTCAAATAACATGAAATTATCCTGTGCTCTTACATCCTCAGATTGAGTTTTCTTAAGCTTTGTTTTCACCAAGTAAAGTGTTTGGACTAGGTTCTGATGCTAACGGACCCTGAGGTGGGAAAAGAAAGCTGATGTGATGAATCATGAATAAATAAGGTACAGCTCTGCTCTACAAGAGCTAGCAACCTAGTGCTCAGCAATATAATGTGAGCTACAAATGTCAAACAATGTATGCAGTTTGAAATATTCTAGTCACCACATTGAAAATTGAGAAGAAAACTTTATTTAACCAAAACGTAATTCCAACATGTAACAATTTTAAAAGTCACTAACGAAATATTTTACAATCCTCCTTTTTTGTTCTAAATCTTTGAAATTCAACATGTATTTTATTCTTACAACCCATCCCAATTTGGGCTAGCCACATTTCAATGCTCAATTTCATGTGCTCAGTAGCCATATGCGGCCAATGGTACAATATTGTACAGGAAAGATAGTGAGAGGCACAGAAAATATACCAATAATTCAAATGCATTACTGTCTCTCATCAGGGCTATGAAAGAGACATACATAAAACATCTAGGGCACCTTCTAAGAGGTAGTTGCATTTGAATTGAGTCTTGAAAGTCTTTAAGTTAAGAAATGGTATAATCAGGCTTGAATTGTATAAAGGGCTGACTGGTATTGACAAAGGGAAGATCAGATGGGTGGGACAAGGATAGAGAGAAGGAATCAAGAGCCTAGTCGGGAGAGGTTGAGAACCTGGATAAAGGCCAACGTGAATTTAAGAGATGTTTTGGAGGTAGAATTCGGAACTGGATCTGTAGAGACAATATATGGCACTACTGGTGGTTACCTACAACCATTTCTCTTCACTTTCCTGTTAACAAAAACTTGATTTTGTTCAGGTATTTTATACCCTCTACAATGTCATGTTTTTAGAGAAGATGAAAAGATCCCCAGACCCTGGAGAGTAGATCTTGTTTAGCATAAGGCAGTTACGGTACCTTTGTCTTACCATGGCTTGGCTTGGGAAGGGACTTGGGATCCAATTTTGGCCAATAAGACACTTAGGTCTGCAAGGGTAGAAGTGGGGTTCTGAGAAGGGCTTCTTAGATCTTAAGACACAAGGAAGGGATAGTCTCTTTCTGCATCTAGTGTGTGGTGTACTGAGGATGAAATGCCTGGAACTGATGCAGCCAATGTATCACTCTGAGATGGGTGAGTCTACAAACAACTGAGATTAGCAGAGTGAAATTATGGACTCTTGATGTCATCATTAAACCACAGAATTAGCTAACCCTGGAAATACTCTACCTCTGGACTTCTTGTTCTGTGAGGTAATGTATAATTTAAGATATTTTGGGTTATCTCTTATTTACAGCTGACAGCATCCTAATAGGAAAAGAGAAGGAGCTGGACAATGCCCCAACCACTGGTAAGAACCATCAAGTCTTTCCTTCGTGCAGCATGTCAGAGCCTGTGAAGTGCTTTCACCTGATGTCCTCATTAGACCCTCCTAACAGCCCTGGGAGGTGTGTAGGCAAGTGCCACTGTCTGCTTTCACTACAAGGTATAGCCCTCTCCCTAGTTTTCCTTTGCATTTTCAGCAACGAGTACAGTATCTGGAATAATAGGTTTAGCTATCATTTCTTGAGCTTTTTCTATATGTTGGAAACTGTTGGATGTTTCCTATACAAAATCTCACTTTATTCTGTCATTTATGATAGCTTACAACAGCTCTATGAGTTGGGTATTGTTTTGGTCTATTGGTGCTGCTATAACAAGATGCCATAAACTGGGGAGCTTATGAACAGAGGAAATTTATTTCTCACAGTTCTGGAGACTAGGAAGTCCAAGATGAAGGTGCCAGCAGATCTGATATCTGATATGAGGGCTGGTTTCCTGGTTCACAGATAGCACCTTCTTGATGTGTCCTCATGTGGTGGAAGGAAAGCAATGGTCTCCCTGGGGCCTCTTTTACAAGGGCACTAATGCCATTCATGACATAATCACTTCCCAAAGGTCCTACCTCCCAATACCATCACCTTAGGGGTTAGGATTTTAACATATGAGTCTGGGGGATACAAATATTCAGACCATAGCAGGTGTTATCACCATCTAACAGATGAGGGATTGAAGCTCAGGAGGGTTAAACTACAAGTTCAAGGTCTCGAGGTAGTGACAGAGGTGCAATCTGAACCCAGGTGTCTCTCTGTAAAGACTGTTCTTTACCACCAAGATACAAGGGGCACAGGGCAAGTCCATATGTTTACTGAATGAATGAATAGATGGATGGATGACTCAATCAATTAAAAAATAAATGGATGTTCAAAGAGATTAAGTGCAGTATACAAGGTCGCTCCGCCAAAGAGCCATCCAGACAGGCCTTCTAGCTCCAAGGCCAGTGCCCTTCCTACCACATCCTATGACTACACTATCACTTACTTGGCACTTGGTTGGACACCACCTTGAATGGTGACTGATAATTTCCTTGTGTGTGAGTCTCATCTCTGCAACTAGATTGTCAATTCCTTGAGGTGGCACAGTTTTGTTTTGTTTGTAGCTAACACAGCAATCAGAATAATGCATTGTTCACAGTTAAAGGCTTGATTTTTAAAGAAACTATCTTCAAAATACAAATGACTCTAACTGCTGGTTTGCCCTGAACAGTCCCAGTTGATACCTATTGCCCCAGCTTCAGTATTAATAGGGTTCCTTTTTACTCTCAGAAGTATTCCTGTTTGGACAATTATATAGTCACCTTAATCATGGTAAACAAGAGTTCAGTTTGGCCTGTTTCCACTATGCTCTGTCAACCATGTCCAGCAGAGCTGTCTTTGGCTAAAGATGGATACAACAGCCATTGGGGTTCATGCCCAATGCTAGGACACAGGTAATTTTCATGCTCACAACTCTTCCTTACCTCTTTCCTCCACCATTCACCCCACCTTCTCCTGTCTCTCAAAATCTCTTTTTTTTTTTTTTTTTCCTATCACTGCTTTCCCCTCCAGCAGCCTTTTCCCAGCTTGCATCTCACATCTTAAGGCTTATGGGCAGAAATGGGAGAATAAGTTTCAAAAAAGCCAGGGAAACACATTGTAACATTCCTCCTACTGCTTCACTGCTGTTCTTGGCTGAAATCCTTTTCAACTTAAGATAACATGCCTTTGTAAACAACAAAATAGGAGAAAACAAACCTTTGGTGGCTGTTTACTTTTGGCTTCCATGTCCTATGTGAATATGTATGCATTGAGAACATGGGGACACATGGTAAACCAGATGACTCTTTTACCAGTGAAAACATACAGTGGTGACAAGAGATATTCAACAGGTTAAATACCACTGTGAGCTCACTTTGAACCACTTCAAGTTCTGGAATCATGACTGATGTGGGGAGAATAAGAAGTAGACCAATTTCTAAACACACAGTGTGTGCTGAGCTGTTATCAGAGGGGACTTACTAGAGATTAAGTTTTTCTCCATCCCCCTCCCTTTTTTTTTTTTTTTAACTAATACAAATGGTAAAAAATCAGATCATATCATAATTGGCTTCACTGATGAGTACAAATGTACAGCTAGTGGCTCCACTGTCCATGGAGAGAAGTGTTTCAAGATCCTTTATTTTGAGGATTTAACAGAAAAACTGGTTCACTGTTTTGGTGAAGGACCTTGAGAGAAAGCTTCCATGAGGTGGCAGATCATTAAGAGGCCTTGACTCAGCACAGCTGGGGCTGTCCTGAGACCCAAGATGTCACTGTGTAGGTGAACTCTCCTGGCTGGGACATTCTCTTGGCCTGAATGGTCAGCAGGACCAGCTAGGATTCAACTGCAGCAATGGACAGGCAATGACTATCAAACTGTACCTGCCCTGTGTTCAACAGCGCCGCTGTGTGGCAATGAAAAAGAAGTGCAGGGCCGGCCAATGAGACTTCAGCAGTCTATGCTATGCATTTGGAAGTCAAGGGCCATGTTTGCACTGAATAGGCCCTGGAGATTTCAGGACAATTAAGAGGAGGAAGAAGAACAAGACAGAGATACTGCTTTGCCTGCTAATGGGGTATATTGGATTTCTGAAGAAATAACTAAAATAAGAGAGATGTGACTTTACCTGCACTGTAGTTTGTGAGTGGTTCTCATCAGTTACAAAGGCAACTGACTAGAGAATCTGACTGGATGAGATTTTTCTGGTAAGACTATGGCTTGATGTACATCATATGTCTTGTTTCATGATTATTAAATTTATCCTATTACAATCTCTACTATGCAGTACATAAGTTATAGACTGACTTATTCACCCTGGCAATGAATAATGCCACAGTACCATGGTCATCTTTCCAAAACGGGTGTTGCTGAGAACTTCTGGAAGGATGGAAACAATCAAAGACAATAATAGCTTCCTTCTTAGACTCTTCTGTCTCTAAGATTTTATTATTCTTTAGGAACAATATCTTTCCCATAAGCAAAAACTACTTCATGCCATAATCTTTTTTTCTCCTCTCGCTTCCTCCTAAGTTCCATGTCAATATTTACACATCACTGCTCACTCCTACTGTTTACCCATGATGGCCTTCAGATCCTGTCCTCAATCTCTCATCAAATAACACTATATTTTCCATTATTCAATAGAACCTCTCATAACATTTCCATTTCATTAGGAAAACAACTTTCCAAAGTCCAGTACTAGTCTCTCTTTTAAAAAGAAAAGTAATTGAACATTCAGGGTGCCATGGGTGAGCCATGAGAACACTAGGTGAAGCTATTTGTTACTTTCCAACTGTTTACTCCATTTTCCATATCTCAGGTTAATACAGAGCATGTCCTGACCTCTGAGGGCTGCAGACAACTACTCAGAAAGGGCCTGTCATCTCTACTTTCTGTGACTTTTCCCAATGAATAAGAAGGAGGTAGAGAAGAGGAGCAGGAAGACGAGCAAGAAGAAAAATGGCTGTCGTTATTTTTTTCCCAGGTCTAATGAAGTATTTTGAATTTCAATGTCCCAAAAGATTTCATTTTTCCATGAAATAATTTTTCACTTGGCCTTCTCCATCACCCCAGTTCTAGATGGTAGGGTGCTTTTTAAATATCAATTTTACCTTAAACATTTATTATAGTGCTTCCCCATTCTCTATCCTTGCCTGCACTCCACCTTCATTTATACCTAGCAAAATGCCTGGGACACAGTAAGCCTTCAACAAATACGGTGAAGTAAATGTGAACATAATTTCCTGCTTGCACTATTGCATTTATTTCCTAACCCACACAACTATCAGAGAGGCTATTTAAAAAAAATTTTTAGAGCCTCCCACTTCCCAAGTAGCTAGGACTACAGATGTGTGCTACCACACCCAGGTAATTTTTTTATTTTTTGTAGAAATGAGATCTGGTCATGCTGCCCAGGCTGGTCTCAAACTCCTAGCCTCAAACAATCCTCCTGCCTCAGCCTCCCAAAGCACTGGAATTACAGGTATAAGCCACCATGCTGGCTGAGTTTTTAAAACTCGTATCTCTTTATGCCACTTTCCTGCTCACCAACACCAATAAATCCCCACTGTCTTCAATGTCATGTCTGATCCTTCAGTCTGATACTACAGGTGGCTTCGTAATCTGGCTCCAGCCTGCCTTGCCTGAAGCACTTGACCCTCTCTCCACCCACTCCTGCTCCAACTCTACGGAGAGGCAGGCCCCAGCCCTCTCCCTCCACAGGCTGTCTCCTGTTGACATCCCAGTCTCCACTGTTCCTACTCATCCTGCCTGGATTCCCACCAAATAAAGCCTGAAACAAGTGCTTGCTTTCCAATGACAAATCACCATTGATCCTGGGTGCCAAACGCTGTCTTGAGCACCTTATATAACACTGAAGTATTTCCTTGAATCCAAATAAAAATAAAAGCTATGTATTCATTCATTCAGTAATTGTTCCTCCCATGAATTATGGCAGATCCAGGATTTAACCCTGTATCTCTGTCATCAAAGGCCAGGTGCTCTTACTCACCATGTACACCACATGCCTCCTGCCCCCATGTGCCTCTGACTCCAGGCTTGCACCTCTCAGACCTCTCAGACCTCTCTATGGCACTCATTACATTGCAAGAGAGTTCTATTTACAGATGAGAGTTCCCTCATGGGATTATGAATACCTCAATAGCAGGCCTGGTGTTTATATATCTGTGACTCTCTAGGGTCCAGCACGGTGCTGGGACGCAGGATGTGCAAAATCCTTTTTTTTCTTTTTTTTTGTAAATTTGAATCTATGTCTCCAACAATAAGAAAGATCCCAAACCCTACTTGAATTGGAGAGCTGAGTCGCATGTAGATCCTAGAGCTCTTTTACTACAAAGTACAAATCCAGTGGCTCAACTGGATGATAAAGATGCTGAATCTCCACCTGCCATTCCCAACCTACTTCATACATTAATATTTTTAACTCATTTATAGGAACCTGGCATTGTAATATTTGTGGCAACCATCTATAATTCAACCAGCCAAGCACACCAGCAGAAACCACCCACATTTTCAATAAAAGCATTGCTTAATCCGAAACGCTTTTTGGAAGACAAAGAAGCATTCACAAAATGGAACAGTAGTGAATGTTGATAATGAGAAAGTTTTACAACAAAGTGTCTTGCTGATTTATATAGTACTTCCAAGCCAATGGCTAGGAGAAATTTTTATAAAGATCCTTTTTCCTAAGCCTAGGCGACATGCCAGAAAGGTTGTCAGTGTCTTCAAAAACAAAGAAATTGAGAGAGGGAGAGGGGGAAAAGGAGGGAGGGAGGAAGAGAGTCAGGGAGGAGGATGAGGAGGAGAGAGACAGGGACTTGTCTTTAATATCTTGATACACAGATGGGAAAATTGTAAGCAGTGAAATGAGGAAACATACCAGATTATTTTCTGGAAGGAGCTCTCACCTGAATTCAAGGTGAGTGTTGAAAGTATTCCAGAGACCTGCCTACTCTCAGGGCTAGGACAGCAATGTTCTCTTTCCTACTCTTATTTCAATTCTGCCACAGGGTAGAGTTCTGGGGGCCAAGGAACAGGGAAGCACATAACCAGACATACATCCCCAAAGAAGACCACACCAAATTACCAAAACTTCAGGTGACCAGCCTGAATTCCCAGGAGCTACAGTTACTTCCTTTGTGTGAAAACTACAAAAAGGTACAGGTACCCCCAAAGCTTGATGTGGGTGTAATATCTGTCACTCTGTGTTAGATAAAAATGTATCATCAGTAAGGGTGCATGGCTGGCTTAGGTGGAGGGACAGACTGGCCTGATCCCTGATTAAACAAAACCTAGCACTTACTCTCCCTTAATAGTTTAACTAAGGGCAGTGACACCTGCATTCAGACACTGTGATTCCCAAGGCCACACCAGACCCCAGGGGGTTGGTCAAGTCAAGATGGTGGCCAATAAACAAGCCCACCCAAGGTTATGGCTCCAGTCCCATGAGCCTGAGCCTGGTTCTGACGTGATTCTCCAAGGGCTACTGACTGATAATACACACAATAGGTCTGGTTAGAGAGCATCTCATCCCATTTCCCCCAGCAGAACACCTCAGATATTGACAGTTTGTCACGCCAAGAACACAAAGCCTGAATTTTCCACTTCTCCCACACTGTTTGGCTGGCCTGGCTAGCAACGGGCTTTATTTTCACAATGCTCATCACTCTGCAGCTTTACCTCCAGGCCAGTGGGCTCTGAAGCAGCTAGAAACCAGAGCCAGCTGGGGGCCCTCCACAGAGCAGCCACTACTCAGAGCGAGCAAGAAGAAAAGGACTGCCGCAGGCCATACTGTGAAATATTCTGGGAATGACAACTGGGGGCGGGGTGGAGGGGCTTCCATTTATCCTAAAGTAAATGCAAACTGACATCTGGGTTTGGAGTGGCTGAGGTTCCAGGAGAGCATCTGGCTATCTTAACTAGATGCAACAAACCTCTTGCTAATTCAGATAGGTGGAAAATGTGACACATCTACACCGTGGAATACTATGCAGCCATAAAAAACAATGAGTTTGTGTTCTTTGTAGGGACATGGACGAATCTGGAAACCATCATTCTCAGCAAACTGACACAAGAACAGAAAATCAAACACTGCATGTTCTCACTCATAGGCAGGTGATGAACAATGAGAACACATGGACACAGGGAAGGGAGCATCACACACTGGGGTCTGTTGAGGGGGAACACGGGAGGGACAGCGGGGGGTAGGGAGGTTGGGGAGGGATAACATGGAAAGAAATGCCAGATATAGGTAATGGGGGGAATGGAGGCAGCAAACCACATTGCCATGTAGGTAGCTATGCAACAATCCTGCATGTTCTGCACATGTACCCCAGAACCTAAAGTGCAGTAATATATGTATGTATATATATATATATGTATGTGTGTATATATATATATGTATATGTATGTATATATATATATGTGTATATATATATAAACAAATATATATATATATATAATACTTGATGTTAAAAAATAATTCAGATAGATGAAGAAAGGCCAGTGTTCATTCGCGAAATTCCAGAACCATAGTGCATAGGCTGTTTCTGTTAAATCCATGCAGCAACTCAACTTTATGTTAAACATAAGTTTTCAAGATGAGGTGTGGCTGTAACCTATGTTATTGAATCTACCTCACTTGCCATAAGCAGTAGTAATTTATATTCAAATACTTCATGAAGTTAAGTCCTGCAAAGATTTGTTCTCATGAATATAATGACAGCACCCTTTATACTCTTGTTTATCACATTTATTTACCCAGTGTGGCCTTTCTTCAAAGGCATCATAGAGATAAAGCCACAGCCAGGTCAGGTCAAATCATCATAAATTTCAAATTAGCCAAGTGCAAATGGATGCAGTTTTCCCTTTATAGTTAGAAGCCCTGAGTTCTGTCCCCTTCCTCCTGGGAGCTGTGAAAAGTTTGAACAGATGTTCACATTCAGTGGGGAGGGATGCTTTACTGCTGCTCTATTTACTTCCTCCAGCAGGATCCGTTTGCATTTCCTTATGGACTAGAGAGAACAATTCCACCAGCTTAGCTGCTACCTGGGGGAGGGGCAGCCTGAGATCCTGGTTCCCATGAAGCATGATGAATTCAGAAAGGAATGTGGGATGTCATGAAACCACACTTAGCTCGTCTTTTAGTTCTCAAAACTAGGTCAGCAACTTTGCTGGAGCAGTAGCTTCATCTTTGGGTGCTTTAATGAGGCAGCCAATCATCTGGAACATGAAGCCATTTAGTCGGAAGTTTATCTTTTGCATCTGTGTTACTCCAGCAGCCTCCCCAGCTTAAAATGAAGGCCATGTGAGCGTAGGGAGAACCCACTTATGACTCCCTTGCCCTGTGACATTTATTTTCCTGCAGTGTTTATTCTGGGATTGAATAGTGTTTGTTTTTAGCATTATAATAAAGACTCTCCAGAAAATCTCTTGGATGAAAGTGCATTCCCCAAATCACCCAATCAGGAAATATTCATGGAGAACTTACCATCTGAAGGCACTGAAGCTGTAAAATACAGCCCTACCCTTTTAGACCTTATTATTTAGTTGGAGGTGACAGCAGTATTTACAGATAGGGCTAAGCAAGGACTTATTTGTTTCCCAGTAGTCAATCTCCCCTTCTTCCTTTCAGGAATCCCCTGAGCTGCGCATGCAGCCACCCTACAGACTATGTTTCTCAGATGGGTTTATGTATGGTCACGTGACTAAGTTCCGGCCAATCAGTTGTGGGTAGACGTGAAATGTACAACTTCTGGGTCATACCTTAAAAAGAAACCACTTACTCACTTTTTCTCTTCCCCCCATTTCAGGGCCTAGAACGTACATGTGGGAGTATAAGCCAAATTCCACTATCTGATGAGAATAACACAGTAGGGAATGGTGGAGCAAAACTATGGAATGAGTTGGGCCCCGGGTGACCTTGGGAGCATAAGGGGCATTCTTCTCCCTTAATTGTTCAGCTGAGATGAGAGACAGCAGGAGAGAGAACCCTTCTAGCTTGTTTAAGCTACTGTGATTTTGTCTCTGTTAAATTATCTGAATTAATATCTCCACTAATATATATGCATTTCCCCTACACACACCAGGAGCTTCTGGATACCTCTTTATTTCCCCAACCTTTATAAAGTAGGTGCTTCATTTTCCCAACCTTCATAAAGTAGGAGCCTTCATAAAGTAGGTGCTCACCCCATAATTGCAAATCATAATACAAAGATCTAGCTAATAAAAATTCCATTTTGCTCTGGTGAGATAATTTAACACTATTACATGTATTATAAAAAGATAAAAGGATTAACTTGGAAAAATCTCCAAAATGATGTCTGGCTTGGCTTAAGAGACTTAAGAAAAGGCAAGAGGAATATAATATTAATCTATTAGTTTCTAAAAGGTAAAAATATTTCAAAACAAGGGATTTTATCAGATGGCTGAAAGACACAAGAAATAAGAGAATAAACCCTAGCTTACGGTCAAATATGATTATGTAAATCAACACTGGTCTATAGACACTACTATCTGGACAAGGCCTACTTTTATTAAAAAATGGACAATAGATGCTTAACTGAAGAAACTTACCTAACGTCAGCACTTCTTGCCTATGATTCTGTTAGGTACTGTTTTAGGATAGCTTTACTACTTATTAACTGTGTTACCCTAGCAAATTACTTAATTCCTTTACGTCTCAGTTTCTTCATCTCTACAATGGCAATTCATCCAACAAGTATTTATTGAGTGTATACTACACATCAGGCACTGTTCTAGACATTCTACCTGAGGCAAACAGAAAAACAATAGAAAGAGTAAGAAAATTATATGGAATATTAAAAACTGGTGAGTACTATGGCTAAAATTAGAGTAAAGCAGACCAGGAATACCAGTGGCAGCAATTCAAACATGGTATTCTGAACAGGGCTCTTTGAGCAATGATTATGGCTTACATTAGGGTGGTAGCAAAGCAAGGGGCAAGCTATGGTTGAAATCTGGACAGGTGTGGAAGGTAAACAAAATTTTCTGACAGGTTGTAACTAAGATATGAAAGGAAGAGATGACTCCAAGGTTTTTGGCTTGAGCTAAAACTGGAAGGGTACAGCTGGTAACCAACGACAGGGGAAGGTACAGACAGAGTCATGTTTGCCCAAAAGATTGAGAGTCTAACTTTCTGACATGCTGTGTGTGATGATTCATTTTACGTGTCAACTTGATTGGACCACAGGGTGTCATATATTTGGTCAAGTATTACACTGGGAGTTTTTTGAAGGTGTTTTTGGATGAGATGAACATTTCAGTTGACTAAGTAAAGCAGTTGTCTTCCCTAACGTGAGTGGACCTCAGTCAACTGAAAGCCCGAATAGAACAAAAATCTGACTCTCCTCCAAGTAATAGAGAATTTCTCCTGACTAATTGCCTTCAAATCATGACATTGGCTTTTTTCTTGCCTTGAGACTTGAACTAAAACATTGGCTCTTCCTGATGTTGAGCCTGCTGGCCTTTGGAATGGAACTACACCATCAGCTCTCCTGGGTCTCCAGCTTGCCAAGTCACCCTGCAGATCTTGGGACTTGCATACCTCCCTAATCACATGAGCTAATTCTTTTTTTTTGAGATGGAGTCTTGCTCTCTAGCCCAGGCTGGAGTGCAGTGGTGCGGTCTTGGCTCACTGCAACCTCCGCCTCCCAGGTCCTGGTTCAAGCAATTCTCCTACCTCAGCCTCCCAAGTAGCTGGGATTATAGGTACAAGCCAGCATGCCCAGCTAATTTTTGTATTTTTTACTAGAGATGGGGTTTCGCCATGTTGGCCAGTGTGGTCTTGAACTCCTGACCTCGTGATCCTCTCGCCTCAGCCTCCCAAAGAGCCAATTCTTTATGATAAATTTCTCTCTCTCTCTCTCCCCACATACACACACACACACACACACACACACACACACACACCCTATTGGTCTGTCTCTCAAAATAATCTTGAATAATGCACTGAGCTTGGGATGCCTATTACATATTCTAGTCAAGTAGGTAGATGGATCTGAGTCCGGAATTGGGACCGAGTTGAAAACTGGTACTATATATTTGGGAATCACTGGCACAAAAACAGTACTCAAAGCCATAAGACTGGATGTGCTAACTGAAGGAATCAATATTGATAGGAAAGAGGAACAATTACTGAATCCTCCAACATCTAAAGATCAGAGACTTCAGCTGCAGACATTGAGAAGGAGCAGCCATCGAAATAGGAGGAAGCCAAGAAGTGTGATGTCATGAGACAAGGGAAATGCCTTGCCTCACAGCAAGGAGGAAGGAGCGATCCCCTCTACCAGATGCTGCTGTTGGTCACTGCCACTGGAAAATGCCATTGCATTTAGTGGTATAGTGGCCACCAGTGACCTTGACAAGAAAAATAACACCCGAGAAGTGGAACCAAAGTCCCATTGGAGTGGGTTTAGGATGAATGTGAGGAGGTAAGTCAGAGGTTGTGAGTACAGGCTCCCTTTGAAAGATCTTTGCTTAAAAGGAGTGCAGGAAAATGGGATAGTTGTTGGGAGGGAAAAAGGGGTCAAGAGAAAGTTTGGTTTTTGTTTTGTTTTTAACAGGAGCACTACCAGCATGTTAATAATGTCATTAGCTGCCATTTATGAAGCACTTCACTGTGGTGGCAGGTGCTTTGCATGTGACACCCAATTTAATCCTCCTACTAGTTTTGCAGTATAGATATTAACATCTTTATCCTGCATGCAGGGAAACAGTTGCTAAAAGAAAGTGAGAAAGTTTACAAAACCGCAGTCAGAAAGTGACTATGTCAGGACTGAAACTCATGTTGTTCTGACTTGAACACAGGGGACTTTTTACTACTACAGTCTATTAGGTCCCATGATAGAGTCTGCTAATCACAGAGCCTGTCTCCTGCAGGAATATCAGGCCTGTGAACGTACCAGCCAAATGGGAACCTCCAGGATTCTCATCAGTATATAGGAAGCTCCTAATTGTATAAGGCAGTATGCAAAGAAATTTGTATCCTTCACTAGCCCCAACCTTTAGGAACAAGATGTATAATGCAGTTATCCTAATATAGACTTCTATACACAGCACTCCAGGCAAACGGAACTTACATCACATCCAAAGAGGGGAACAAACAGTGGCATGCAAATTCTATTTTCAGATTGAGCAGGGGAGTGAAAAGAAGTCCTGTCATTTTTTACCTAGCACACTGGGTGTGGATCCAAGGAGCTTCATAAATATTTGCTGTTCCCGCAGTTGCTGCATGAAACTGAGTGGGGCAATGTTCTGGAGAGACTCTGCCTTGGGAAAGCCTCATCACTATCCTTTGCAATGAGAACTACTGGGGTCTCTGGCTATTATTAAACCCCAACATGTGCAAAAAAATCAGATTATACCAAGAATAAATCTGTCTGCAATATTACAGATTCCTTTAAAAAACATGCATAATTAAAAATTTTGTTCTTGGTGAAAAGTAAGATGCTCCTGGAATCTTTGTTCATGCTCAGAATATGATTTGATTATCTAGCTTATGGGGACTCCTGGGCTGAAGACAGGTGGGTGTGCGTATGTTGGGGAGAAGTAGGAAGAAGGAGAGAAAGTATCTTCCAAACCCAATGCAACTGGCAGGGACCACAACAGTGAGCAGGTCAAGAGCGTAAGGAAACTCCCTCGTTAAGCACCAGGGCGCCCTGGAAACAGCCATTTCAATTAGTGCCAGACTGAGTTGAAATGAAGATTAAGAGGTCATTTCAAACAATAGCTCAAGGATAATTTGCTTAGCATACAGATCTCTACTACAATATACTTCTGCTTTGCAATGCAGCATTAACCTCATTTACTGTTTAGTTCTACAGGGCACATATTATTAGTCAGAAAGGTCCCTTGTTTCTCACATAGAGAACTCCACTGAAAGTCTCACACGCACATGTCATTCACAGGGTAGGTCACAGATGATGATGTCCCAAATGCTCTGTGTGATCCCTCCCCCCACAACCCGCCAACATATCCTTATTTTTGGTTGTTCTTAACTTTTAGGGAAAGTTTCTTTTTGGACAAAACAGCTCACACTTAGTGTATTCACAAAAGTGTCCTTTGAATTTGTTCAGAGGTCCACCAATCATATCTGAGTACGACAGAGGAAAACTTTAGAAGCCTGCCCATCAGGAGGAAAAGAAGCAGTAAATTCCATTTTAAACTGGAAACAATTGGCTTTCATTTATAATCTTTAACATGTTTTTCTTGATTATAGGAATAATACATGCTCATTGAAAACAAATTCACCATACAGAAAAACATAAAAGATAACATGAAAAATGTCTTGAAATCTTATCCCTTAAAGGGCATGATTAACAATTTTTCTTTATGAGTGATACATACATATCAGAGAACCCTAACCTGAGCTTCTAAGTTGTGTGTGAAATTTTGTGTGCATGTATACATATGTGTTTTAAAGGGGACCATAACTTTCATCCGTGTCCAAAGAAGATTTTTTTTTGTTTTGTTTTGTTTTTTTCAGCCAACCAATATTTTATTTAAACCTGTGAAATGCTATGCAATTGCTGAGGAGTGATTTATTTCCAATGATGCGGTCACTTTTAAAACAGGTGTAATATGATACTGAGAAAAATGTATCCTTTTTTTTTTTTTTTTTTTTTTTTGACGCAAAGCCTTACTCTGTTGCCCAAGCTAGAGTGCAGTGGCATGATCATGGCTCACTGCAGCCTCAAACTCCTGAACTCAGGTGATCCTCCCACCTAAGAAGTCTCCCAAGTAGTTGGGACTATGAACACATGCTACCATGCCTGATTAATTTTTGTATTTTTGGGAGATGCAGGGTTTTGCCATGTTGCCCAGGGTGGTCTTGAACTCCTGGGTTCAAGCCACCTGCTTGCCTTGGCCTCCCAAAGTGCTGGGATTAAAGGTGTGAGCCTCTGTGCCAAGCCAGCAAGTTCTTTCTTGACCTCCCAAATGAAATCTCCATCTTCGTCATTTTCTATTAAATCATCTTGTTTTGTTTTCTTTGTATAACATATGACTCTGAAATAATCTGATTTATTTACTTGTTCACTTGAATATTGCCTATTTCTTTCCACTAAGATGATGGTTCCTAGACAGCAAAAACTATCTGCTGAAGCCCTGGTGCCTAGAACAGTGCCTGACATATAAAAGGTTTAGGAAATATTTTCAGAGCAGACATACTTTTATTAATCATTATCTTCTCTTTCTGCCTATTTGAACAAAAATAACTAAATGAGTGTTTTTCTTTGAGATTTGAAATCTTGACGATATCTAACTGATTAAACTGGGAGTTAAGGAGATAGGGATGTTAAGGAAGAGGAAAAGTCTTGAAAAGGAAAACTCTGAAACTTCTTTTCCCCAAAGTAGGGCAACTAATTTTCAATGTTTACTTCAGGGTCCCTTTGCAGCATTCGTTTTTTTCCTCCATCATCAATCATTGTCAATTTGAAATAGTACAATACTTAGGGTCATTTATCTAGACCTATTGGAGTCTAAAATTATGCAGCTCAGTCAAATATATGTGAATAAAGACTGTCATTTCTGATTAATGACATGTGACTTGAATGTCTTACAAAATCATTTGTGCCATCCAAGCTTTACAGAAAGGTTATTATGTAAGGTCTTCCCCTACTGTTTCTGATTTTCCCTCTAAGAACCCTAGAGGATCCAATTTCTCCATAGGAGAAAGCGTGGATGCTTAATGATTTCAGTTGTAATTATTACTCAGGTCCTTGGATTGTTAGACCAAGAGTATTTTTCAAGTTGAAAATTCTCTTCCACTGGATGGTTAGGCAAGCTTATGATGTTGCTGTTTTGCAATTTTTGTTGCCAACATAGGCTTCCCTATTATTGAAAAAATAATCCATGTAAGACACTAATCTTATTCAGTTGATGCAGAAAAAAGAAGAGTGAAAAACGTGCCAATTCTTTGTCAATTACACTTTCCATGAATCATCAACTCTCTTCTTGAAGCATAAAATTCCACTTCAGCATAGTCCCAAAAACATGAGGAAAAAAAAAGATTTAGAAAGAAACTTTGGATAAGAAAAAGTCAGTACTGAAATAATCAAAAAAGAGAATTTTTTCTTTTTATAAAGTAACACCATGTTTACTTCTCCTCAATGATATTACCCAGTCTCTTAGATCATTTCCACACAATCTTTGTGGCTTCTTTTTTTATCACTGGGAACATAAGAGGAGACCATTAGCAACCATCAGTCGTGTGCCTCTAAGGTATGACTGGAGTGCGTGGCTGGGAGTACATGTTGAGAGATGGGAGTGCTTCTTCTCTACTCTTCATGTTTCTTCAAGGGAGGGGGAACTCCTTAAGTATGGCACTTATGGTCTTACCCTTTCTATTCTATGCTTGGGGAGGTGGAATGACATTTGATTGTAAATATTAATGGAATAACTGTGTATAGTTGGCTCCGTTCTGATTTTATTTATCTTGGAAGTGAGCTGTCCACAGAGGAAATAATTTCTCTTTTTTTCCTTCTACCCTAGAAGAAGTGGGGAGGTGAAGCATCCCTGGTTCAGTACTGCCAAGACTAGGAAATTAATAAGTCTTCCTAATCTAGGGATTCAGTATTAGTAAGCTCATATGACAATCGATCCTGATGGGTCAGCTTCCATGATGGTGTTTAGTAATTAAAGAATGACATTTTGGCCTTCATTTTTTTCTTTGTTTTTTCAAAGTATGTAGATCAGTTGGGTTTGAGGGATTCTGGTTTGAGAAATCTCCCTCAGAGACCCAAATAATATATGTGTCCTCTGGGGTCATAGCAGACAAATGACAGAAACTCACAATATGATATTTTCAAAGTTCAATAGCATTTTGACCCCTTCCTAAGTACTCTATGCATAATAAGCATCTCTAGTTCATATTTTTGAGAAATGTCACGTAATAAATTAGGGAGTACCTACTATGTTTTAAGCTCTGCTTCAGGTTTTGAGGTGAATAAAAAAGAAACATAAAACATAGCCCCTAATTGAAACTCATTTTTAAAAAATCAAACAGGCAATAAACAGATGAAATTATTCAGAAAAGAGAGAGAAGTGAAGATGGGTGGCTGGGAAAGACTTCTTAGAGAAGATGTCACTTGAATTGATCCTTTAAAGATAAATAGAATGATGAAGGGTAAATAGAATTAGAATGAGGGAGGAGGAGCTATATTAACCATAACTCTCTTTTTTGCAAGAGATAGAATCATATTCAAGCTAGCTTTATTGAAAAAGAGAAAGCCTTGGTTCACATCTGAAAAGTCCAGAGGTGACTGTGTTTCAGGCATGGCTAACTCCATGGGATCCAGTGTTGTTCTGAGAGTTTGGTCTCATCTTCACCTATTGGTTTACATCTTCTTTACCTTATGTTGGCTTCATTTCCAGGCAGGCTGTCTCTTCGGTGACAAGATGGCTGCCAAGATTTCCAGATTTAATTCTCATCAGCAACCCAAACAAAAACCCAATGTGCTTTCCCAACAGTTCTAAAAGTCCTGGAATTCAGGCTAATAGACTTTAATCGACCCAATTGTCCATCCTTGAAGCATTTATTGTTGCTGTCTGATCATGATACTCTGTTGACTAGAGGAGATTTGTGTTATGTGCATTGAAAGTAGGGGAGGGGTATTTCTCCATGGAAATTTGGGGTGCCATCAGCAAGACACTAGGGGAGTAAACGTTGGACAGACAAATGCAAGATACATTTACCATAGGAGGCAAACCAATAAATGTAGGGGGGAAATTCTGCTTACCTAAGAGGTGCTATACAAATATAAGAAAGTATCAGGAGTTGGATGTGAAATGGGAGTTGAAGTAAAACCTGATTAGGACATCACTGGGGAAGAAAATGCTGTACTTATGAAAGAAGGGAAACTAGTGGCTGATTAGAATGTAAAATTATCTTGGAGATGGTGAGTAAATAAAGATAGAGAAGCAGAATGGATTAAAACACAGAGGGACTAGGAGTTAAACTAGTGCTCATTAGATTTTATGCACTATGTAAAATCAATTAGCCACTGAGAAATGTTAAATATCTTCTTTAAACATTGCACCACACTATTTGCTATGTCAATATGCTATAAAGACCTCCCTATCTGTTTTCCTTTTTTTGGAGGGAAAGGTACTTGATTCACCTCCTAAGGAATTTGCAGTAAGCCAATCAGGTTAAGTTCTTTTCCCTGACCCAAGACTGGGTCAGAAAAGGTGAGCATGTGACCCAACTCCATCTCATGAGAGGTAAAGGGAAGGCTGTTGGAGGAATTTCTGCAGAACATTTTCTCTTTTCTATAAAACTATTATTTTTTCTTTTCCCATGGGAAGCTGGCCTTGATACCTAGAGCTGCTGAACCCTTTTACTACCAGTCTGAGGATAGAACTCACACTAGGAAAATGTAGGAAGCCAGGTCCTGTTGTCACTGTCAAGCTGGTCATTGTACCACAGTCTACTCTACTTTGGTTTTTCTTGTATGTGAGATAATACATATCTTTATTATTTCAGCCAATTTGAGTTGAGTTTTTTGTTACTTGCAGCCAAAAGCAACCTAAGAGATATACTTTTTGTACTGAAATTGTGGACATAGAGACTCTTATTAAAAGTGATTTATTTATTCTATTATCTATACAATAAAACTCTCATTAAAATATAAAAGAAAATGTTATGCTTTCATGCTAAAAGTAAGGCACAGAATTGTGTGTGTGTGTGTGTGTGTGTGTGTGTGTGTAGCACAATTAAATGGAGAAAAAAGGATTGAAAAAATTGGCCAAAATCTTTTTTTTTTTTAATTTTATTTTTCCTTCACTGATGAAGCTTAGTTTGGCTGGTGGCCAAAATCTTAATAGTACAACTGTCTCTTTAAGGAATATAACTATAGATGATGTGAAATTTTTCTTTCTATTTTTTCCAAATACATTGAAAAATTTAATTAAAAAAAAATGAAAAAAAATCTAAGTTTTCTTTTCAAGATCAACCCAAATTCAGTTACCCTGAATTTTGAGAAATGGGCTATTTTTGACATTTTAATTATCTGGGTTATTTAGAACCCTTTGATTTCAAATGTTGTGATGACACATTGTTCTGAAATGTATGAGTCACTTTTCTATCTTAGTAAATTGTGTAGTAACCATAATGAAATTTCTCTTCACTGATGGCAAATGTCTCAGGCTTCAGGTCATCTTTCTGAAGGTCAGGTCCTGAAGATAGAGACTGAGCCGGTGGTGGAAATTAGGCATAATGTGTACTGACTGAGCACTGCCGTGGAAATTGCCTTCCCTCTCTGTCCTGTAAGTGAGTTCCTGACAGCCATATATTATTTGAATGACATACTAAATATTTATTTTTAAATTGTTTCATATTTCTTTGAGAAAAAGTTAATTAGAAGGAAAAATATACATCACCATCATATAATGGAAAACAGTGTCATTTGACATAAATAAAATAACCCATAAACATAACTCAAATAACATTTAGCAACATTAATTATATTATGTCTTGATGCTATTAAATACTAGAGGTTCTGAGCCTGGGTCCTGCTCTGTCTTTATTTTAAAAGGGAGATTAATGAGAGTTAGAGAGATGATAGAGTCTCTGTTTATACCAAATGGAGTTTTTTGAACAGTGACAAGGGTAGAAAAAGATTCACTTTCTCACCAAGAGATTCAATATTATTTAAAATTACATTACACTGCCATTTTAAATCACACCTTCCAGACCATGCAAAGTTACTTATTTATCAGTTAACATTTGTGTGTCACCAGTGGTACCTGCTGCATTCCATTTTTTAGGAGACAGGAAATGACATCAGTGACTGTTGACTCTGGATACACATCAAAAGCCCCTGGAAGACACACACACACCTACACACATACACACATACACACATACACACAGTTCACAAATATTAGCATTCATCAGAAGGGCTTGTTGAAACAAAGGGTTTCTGATGCACAGGACCTCAACATTTACATTTCTAACAAGATCCCAGGTAACACTGACACTCCTGCCTAAAACTATACTTTGAAAACCACTGCACTAAGCGATAGAGGGACCCATGCATTACTAACTTCAACACCACGTTGTCTTTTTCGTTTTGTTGGGGCCAACACATGTTGGTCTACACGGTAAGCAGAAGGCTAAAGCAGAGTCGAAATCCAGATGAATTAAGACACACATATTTCTTAACCTTTACTCCAGCTAGGAGTACATCAGTTCCTACAAGTTGAACTGCATTATAAAGTAAATAGATCTGCTCTGAGAAAAGGTCAATACACATGTTCTGCTGCAATCTAATTTAAGTCTATTGCACTATGCCCTATCGCTCACTCTGGTGCAAGAGATACAATGGTGAAAAACTGGAATTTAATTGTCTCTTTTATGCTACAAGCTTCCTGGCCCACAGAATATGCATGAGAGCTAAAGAGATGAGCCCAGGAAGACAGGCTTTCCTAGACTTCGTATTGCACACATCTCTTCTTCTCGAATGAACACTTCTTCTTGGGTTCCCCATCAGTGTTGAGAAGAAGGCTCTTTTTAAATGTTAAAGTGGCCCTCAAATCTGTTTTTCTTCCTCTTCACTCACTCTATATCATTACCAAGAACCCGATACCAGGAATTATTTCAGAAAGCAGCTCTGAACACGTCTCTCTGACTGTAGTGTGCTAGCTATTTGCCAGCCTTCTGCCTATTGTGGAATTGTGTTTAGTTTCTATGACTTAATAATTACTTTAATTTTACTTCATACAGTTTTGAAGAACTCTTTTTGAATGAAGGGCACTTAGCACACTCCTAGTGCTTGCCTGGAACAGACACAACTAATCAGAATGTGTAGAATTAAATAAAAGAATAATGATGAGAGTCTGTGATGTGTTATAACAGATGTACCAAACAAGGCTGGATAAACTCATTGCTCGGAAGAGAAATAACTTATTAAGGAGTTTCAGTCATGAATCTTACAAGCACAAGTGGAAGCTTCTAACAGGACAGAAAAGGGGAAAAAACTGAAGTCTTTGATGCATAAAATTTTTTAAATTCCAATTATTTTATTTATTGTGTGCTGGTTCCCATTCAGATGCATCTTCTTAGAGTCCATGGTGCTCAATACTGTTTCAAATTACCTATCCAAGGGAAATGGGTTCCTTTCTTGGTTCAAATGACCATGAAGCAAAGGTCACTAGGGTAGAATAGAGGTCACAGAGAGCTATTAAGTATATTCCCAACCCTAAGGATCTGAGGTAAGTCTCTAGTCTGGCAAGCTACTCATTTCTCCCTTTCTTTTATGGTAATCCATGGTTTACTAGGTGGAAAATCAAAGGTAAGAAAAATGAGAATCTTCTACTGAGAGTATCCTGAACTTAACGATGTGATATTTCCCAGCACATCTCTTACAATGTTCTCTTTGGTCCCGTCTAATTCTCAGTTATGTCAGGATTTCAGGGAGTGTTTCCTAAACACTGCATGGTTAAGAAGCTATATACTCTATTTAGAGCTCATTAGCTAAATTAACTTTATTTCCAATAAATACTAATACCAGTTTATAGTATTTAGCTTTGGCTATGAATATAAACTCTTTCTAGGCATGGTGAGAAGGGGAGGGAAAGATAGAGAACAGGGTTTCTGAACTGCTAAGTTTATGATTGACTGATAAGCCCAAGCACTTCCAAATTTGAGAACAGTCCAGGACATCATTAACTAACTACTAAATAACAATGTCTAACTGTTCACAAATGACCTAAGGACTAGGGTTTATCATGCATTTAGAAGAATCCAAGTCTTGACCTGGTCTTAGAGAAACCCTGAATTCAAGCAATTAGCTGTCATCGAACAGGATCGTTGGCAAGAAGGGCCTTTTAAGGGTGGATTTGTCAGATGCCATCTTGCCATTCAACCCTTTCTCCATTATTCCTCTGTACAATTTGTGTGGGATTTTATCACAAACCATATAGGGTCACCATTTCATTTATTTTGTCATAAGCTCTTTTACCTCTCTGTGTATATCTATGTATCAATCTACTTATCTACGTTTTTATTTTTAAAAATAAAATTTTAAATTTTATTTAGGTTTTTAATCTTTTTCTCAAATTAGTCTCGTGTCCACAACTAGACATCAAGATTTTGAAAATAAGTAACATTTCTTATTCATCTGTGCATCTTAACAGAGTATCTAAGACAGTAGGTTTTTTCTTTTTTTTTTTTTTTTTCCATAGAAGCAAGAAAACTGACAATTGAATATAATGACTTTGGCTGTCCAGGTTGTAAGTAACACAAATTCCAGGTGTGGACAATAAGTGAATGATTTTTTAAAAATTTATTCTTTTTAATATTGAACTGGTAAAGAATGAGGCCAGAGAATGTGTGAGTGATGTTATGGTTGTGAGCTGAGTCCAGGTATAACAAGATACACCAGAAGGAACACAGTCTTCTACCAGAAGAGCTGGGCTCAAAACTCTACATGCCTGCCACCAAATTGAGTTCTGGAAACACTTAATCACTTAGGTTGCCAATGCTGCCATCCATAAACTAGGCCTGACAGTAGTACTGACCTTTGTTCTACATGTGGGATCAAATGAAATAATATGTGAAAAGCATAAAGAGAAGTTCTGGTCCTGTGTAAATAAATAGAAATTGTTGTTTATGATAATAAAATGGAGAGAATAGAACACACATTTAAACCAGCATAAACCAGTTTGATCAAGTCCAGACAGTTTGGCAGTTTCGATAAATCTCATGGCTTTATACACTTTCTACTGTTTACTTGAAAAAAATCATAACATTTCCCAAAAAAGCAAATACAGGCCTCTTTAATTTGGAAATGAGAAGGACAGATGGTTACCAAATGGGCTGGGGGATTACTGAGAGGCAGCTGGATGCATTGCCCTTTCATCTGGCTGGGTTATCTTGGCTGGAGGGAAACAGGGCTGTCCTGTGCTTACCTGGTACCTGCCTGTGCCTGTCAGATGCCACAAGCATGAGGAGATCCAGGATCTGCCCTGAGATCTCCTCCCTGCTCCAAACCAAGCCATAAGGAAAGCTTGGAAAAGGTTAAACATAGCTGTCGGTGCTTACAGAACCATCTGCTGATTTTTGCATCTATGCCATCCCTTCCCAGTAAGAGCACCCTTACTTTTCTTGAGGAACCACCTTTTTCTCAGTTTTAGTCCATATGCGTCCATATGTATCATGATTAACTAATAAGACAAGACAAACCCAAGCACTTCCAAATTTGAGAACAGTTCCAGTGCATCATTAGTTTACTGCTAAATAATAATGTCTAATTGTTTACAAATGGCCTAAGGAGTAGGGTTTATGATGCTATTAGGAGGATCTGAGTCTTGACCTGATCTTAGATAAAACCCTGAACACTAGGCAATTAGCTGCCATTGAACAGGATTAATTTAGCAAGAAGGGCCTTTCATGGGTGCCTTATTCAGATGCCATCTTTCCATTGAACCTTTTCTCCATTTTTCCTCTATACAGTTTGTGTAGAATTTTATTGTCAATTGTATAAGGTCATCTTTTTATTTATTTTGTGGAGGAACTAACTCTATCCCAGCCCAGAAAATGTCAGGTGACCTGTACCTGGCCAATCAGAATATCATGTTGTCCTGAACTAGCAATTAGTTCTTATGAGCACCTGACGCGTGCAAGGTCATCCAGGCCCAAAAAGACTGGATTCTAGAACTTGTGTTTGAACTGTTAGAAAAGAGAAACCCTCTTTCTCTTGATGCTGAAAGCATGGCAGAGTGGAACTCCTGGTGGCATCTTACTTATACATGGGAGACTGCCCAAGAATGGAGCCAGCGGTGAGGAAGACAAAGCTGAGAGATAAGGACACTTAGCTGGCCTTATCACTTGAGTGGTTGGATCTAGTGACTCATTGACAAGTTCCTCCTTAGAGTTCAGGGTAAGAGTACAATTAACACAGACTTCTCAGAGGCAAGTGGGACAAAAGGAAAATAAAATAAATTGTTATCAAAAATAGAATAGGGTCTTCTTTTCTGCTTTGGATTTATTTTGAAAAGTTTGCACACACAGATTTTTAAATTTTATTTGCATAAATTTATGGCATGCAAGTACATGCACTTGTATGTTCACTGAAGCACTATTCACAGGAGCAAAGACTGGAATAAACCTGAATGTCCACCCGTGGATGACTGGATGAAGAAAGTGTGGTATAAACACACAATGAAATATTATTCAGCCATGAAAAAGAATGAAATCATGTCTTTTGCAGCAACATGGCTTCCATTGGAGGTCATTATCTTAAGTGAAACAACTCAGAAACAGAAAGAATAAGCTATTATATATTGGAATGTGCTTTGTTTTTCTTTAAGCCAAATTTCCTCTGAAAAGACCCTCCCCCAAATTGTTCCTCCTTTTTACCTGGAGCCACACAGGTATAATCGTGTTTTCTCTTTGGTCTCTACATTTGGACTTCTCGGTAGATTGACTTATCCTTGAAAGCAAAGTCTATTTGAGACTTGTTTTCTCTCACCTAGCATGCAGAGCTGCTTAGAGCATGAAGGCTTGAAATCCCTTATCTCTGCTGAGACTCTTGGGAAAGTGGGAAGGCCTGTTCAGTGCTCACTGCAGAAGATAGTGCCTTCTTCATGGTGTCTGTGGGTAGCTAGAGTGTGCAGATTGCTTGGCTTTAGGTGAGATTCCCCCTCTTACAGTCATAACAGTCATAATGAGAGAACTCTACCTGAGCATTTTAGGGCATGCCCAGGTTTGGGGCTGAAAGTTTGTGTAATCAAGAGCCAGTGAACTGATTTCTTCCTGCCTCTGGCATCTTCTCAAGATTTCCATCACTACCTCTGTTTCATGAAATGACACCACGTCAGGCTGTCTGTTCCACAGTATGCATAGAGAAGTGGCTCAGAAAGGACTAGGGACCCTTAACAACCTTACCATCCATGCCCTGAATTAGCACTTCCACTCCACGTCTCATGGAGCCATGGCTCTTTTAGCTTTTCCCTATTCTTTCTTCCATAGGGCTGTCAATGAAATAGTTCAGGCTGATGAGGTGCCAGAGAATCTGCCCTCACACCATTACCAAAAACTTCTTTCTCCCCTTCCCGTTATCCCCCTCCCCAGAATACCTTCCTCTTCCTATAGCTAAAAAGCAAGAGAGCCATTCAATGTTAACGGTTTTCCACAAGAAGTAGGCAAGTCCCAGGTCCACCCAGCCAAGGCATTCTAGGATGCGAAATGGTCATTGTTAAACAGCCTTTGATGATCACTTTACAAAGTGCTTTCACATACGTAGCCTTGCTGGTGCTTCAGAACACTGTGTTGAGCCAGGACACTCAGTCTGAGAATGTCCCCCCACCGCCCACCCCACAGAGGTTTTAAGGGACCAGGCTAAATTTGGAAAACCTGTCATCTAACTTTTTTTCTTTTCAAGATTATTTCTCTTTCTATAATATCAACTGCCAGGTCAACAGACAGAAATCAAGCCCATCCTTCCTCAGTCCTTTGCATAGCATTCTTCTTCAGCTTCTCTGGGTATTAATATAGCCCCTTCTATCCTGATCCATCTATAGAGGCCCAATTGAGCTGGAAATTTAACTCCATTTTTTCTAGACACATAACAGGACCCCTAGCATCTGTCTCAGTACTGCTCAACCCTGAGGGTCCCATGGGGTTCAAAGAGGGTTATGATGAGGTGGTCCTGTAGACCCTTGGAGTAGAATTTCTCCCTCTCCAGATGAGTTGTGATTATTATGAATGATAAAGAGGTTCAGTGCTTTATTATTCTTACTTTTAAAAATGTTGAAGCAAATGTTTCTCTCTGCACCATACTGATTATTTTAATTTCCTTGCTTTTGCTATAATACAAATTGACGTTAAAGGATGCCTGAGGCAGTGTAATGAGAAAATGAAATTAGTTTTTCAGTTGACTGATCAAAAGCATTTTATATGTGATAATAAACAGTTTATTTTACTCTTTTGCTTATGACATAATTAATGGCAAAAATATTTTCCTGAAATTCATACTGTCTGCCAAACTCTCCTTCCAAGTTCCAGGAAAATAACATTTTTGTACTTCCTCAGACTGAGCAAAAAAATAAATAAACTTTACCATCCCTGCTGAAGAGAGCTGGCAATCTTTGTTTAACTCTTTACAGTGTGTGGCCAGTACTAGACCAATCAGGTCCGGGCAATGATGTAGATTACATTTTGTTCCTAAGGGACAGCAATGTTTCTGTATTGAAACTGAATCCAGCCTTCCCAGTGGTCTTGCTTGTGGGAACTCTTTTCCTAAAAGCCTGGCCATCTCAAGTTTGTTGTCAAGATTACAGGACACAGGTTAAAAAAAAGTAGGCTTGTTGCAATCCAGCAAACTGAATTTAAACTTCTTGAATTTTTTTTTTTTTTTTTGAGACAAAGTCTCAATCTGTTGCCCAGGCTGGAGTACAGTGGCATGATCATGGCTCACTGTAGCCTAGGTCTCCTGGGCCTTGGCCTCCCAAGTAGCTGGGACTACATGTGTGAGCCACTACACATGCCTCATTATTTTATTTTATTTTTGTAGAGATGGGATCTTGCTTTGTTGCCCAGGCTAGTCTCAAATTCCTGGGCTCAAGTAGTCCTCCTGCTTCGGCCTCCCAAAGTGCTGGGATTAAAGGCATGAGTTCACTATGGCTGACTTTAGTATTTGACTTTGAAAAATCTGTCGCTTTTTCTCCATCGATAAGAAGATGTTATATTTGAACAAATGTTGAATTAGGATTTGAAGACCTGGCTACTAATTCCAAATACCATCTTCCCCATGTGTGAGTTTGGTATATCTATTTACTTTAGCTGTGTCTCAGTTCTCTCACCTGTGCAACTTCCTAGTTTATCTTAATCACAACTGCCTGTTACAAGGACTTGCTATCTATTAGGTGCACCAGAATATGCATGCAAACACATTCCTTATAGCACTGCTTCTAAGACCAGAAAACTTCAGTCAACCTGCCTTAGTTAGCTTTTTCTGGTAAAAACTACCCCCAAAATGTAGCCCAAAACATAACTATTTTATTTAGTTCATGATTCTATGAACTGGCTGGGTGGTTCTTCTGGTCTGAACTGGCTTGGCTGACCTCTGTTTGGATCTCTGGTGTCTAAGGTCAGCTCACACTTTGGCTTGCAGCTGGATGGTCTAGGATGGGCTTCCCCACGTGTCTGTTGTTTGGCAAACCAGATAGTCTAGGGGGCCTTAGCTGGGATAGCTTCTCTCTGCTTCATGTGGTCTCTCATCTTCCAGGAGGATAGCCTTGAGCTTGTTCATATGGTAATCCTAGGGGTCTAAGTGCAGCAAGAGAGAGAAACCACCAATGTGCAGAGTATTTTTTGTTTCTGCTTTCACCAACATTTGCTATTATCTCATTGGCCAAAAGAAATCATATGGCCTAGCCCAGAGTCCGTGTAAGAGGGTACTGTTCAAGGGAAGGGAATCTTTGCAGCCTCTTCTGCAGACAGTCTTCTTTTCCTTTTTCAACTTTCTTTCCTTCCTTCCTTCTTTGTTGTTTCTTCCTTTCTTTTCTTTCTTTTTCTTTCTTTCTTTCTTTCTTTCTTTCTTTCTTTCTTTCTTTCTTCTTTCTTTCTCTCTCTCTTTCTTTCTTTTTCTTTCTTTCTTTCTCTTTTTCTTGCTTGCTTGCTTTTGGTCTTTTTTCTTTCTTCTTTCTTTCTTTTTTCTTTTCTTGCAAAAGCATCAGGTTGTTGAAAACTCTTTGGCAGACATCTCCCACAAAACCTAAATAACCATGGATATCAAGAATGGTTGATTCAATTATGGTTCATATTTGGTCTTTGCCCATATTCTTTCCATGTGCTCTTTTCTGTGTTTGGAATGCTTTTTCCTCATCTGTTTAACTCTTTTTCTTCCTTTGGGGCTCAGCTCCAGAAGTCTTCCCTGGTTCTTTGGTCAAATTCCATTTCCAAAGCTCTTACAGCCCTGTATGCATCCCCTGTAATCCTTCCTACATTTACAATATTACATTAATTCACATGGTTACCTAATGAAGGGCAAAGACTGTGTCTGTTTTCACTTATCACTTTATCCTCCATCTAGCAGTGCCTGGCATATAACATAAAAGTGTTTAGTAAGTAATTGTGTTTAGATTATCTTTAATTTCTCTCAGTGCTATGTAATTTGCACAATGGAAGTCTTGTTTATCTTCCATTACATTTATTCCGGGTATTTTTAATGTCTTTAAAAAATTATTTTCTTTTTTTTATTGCTGGCATATAGTAATACAATTAAGTCTTATGTATTAACCTTGTGTCCTGAGACCTTATTCAATTCACTAATTAATTCTAACATTTTGTAGATACTTTTGAATTTTCCTTATATGAAATTGTGCCATCCATGAATGATGGCTGTTTTATTTCTTTTAATTCTTATGCCTTTATTTTTTCCCTTATTATAATGCTTAGAAACTTCATTAGAACATTGAAGTGGTGATGTAAGGCATCTTTATTTTCCTTATGATCTCAGAGGAAAGTGTTCAGTAACTCACCAATAAATATGAGGTTTATTAAGTATTTCTTTTTAATTTAACTTTTATGGAAACTTTCAAATATACATAAAAGTAGAGAGAATAGTATCATAAGTGCTATGTGTCTAACACTAGGCTGTAACAATTATCAATATTTGCTATTCTTATCAATGCCTCCACATTTTTATGTCTTTGCTCACAGAATAATTTAGTATAATTTGAGTAAATAAATTATTTAATACAACCAAATTCTATGTAGTCATTAAATATAAAGTAGATCAATCTGTATGCACATAGAAAGACACCTACTATAGGGAGAGAGATCCAAGATGGCCGATTAACAACAGCTCAGGATTGTAGCTCCCAGTGAAAGCACAGACAGTGAGTGGATGCCGCACTTTCAGACGAATTTTTGTTGCCCACAGACTAGGAGATTCCCGGCGGAGGAGCCACACGGGTCGCCAGCACGACTTTTTTGGCTGGCGTGGCTATTTTGCCGGCACCCCAGCACGGCACTTCTCGGCGTGGAGTATACTGGATGACTCCGGCTCGGCTGGTCCCATCCCCACAAGGAGAACAGCAATTGGAAGCGTTGAGGACTGAGAGTTTCACAGTAAGCACAGCTGAACCGGGAAGGTCCAGCTGTGCAGGGAAGGGGCGTCCGCCAAAGGAAAACTAAGAAATAGAAAAAACTTCATCACCGGGAGGAGAGATCCAAAATGGCCGATTAACAACAGCTCAGGATTGTAGCTCCCAGTGAAAGCACAGACAGTGAGTGGATGCCGCACTTTCAGACGAATTTTTGTTGCCCACAGACTAGGAGATTCCCGGCGGAGG